>CM077652.1:33254472-33406972 GCA_039707465.1 Rhabdophis nuchalis
CTGTAACCATTAGAGGAGAACGCTGTAACTTCCCTTAGTTAAGCTTTTGGCGATTGATTGCTATGACGCTATGATCAATTTTCTTACGTTTCTTTTGGTAGTACTTGTGTTTTGGTCTGTGACCGTAAATAAAGTATTATTATTATTAGAGGGTGTTCTCCTTGACCGCATCCAACGAACAAAATGGGATGCGGTGGCTCAGTGGCTAAGACACTGAGCTTGCTGATCAGAAAGGTTGTCAGTTTGGCGGTTCGAATCCCTAGTGCCGTGTAATGGAGTAAGCTCCTGCTACTTGTCCCAGCTTCTGCAAACCTAGCAGTTCAAAAGCATGTGAAAATGCATGTAGAAAAATAGGAACTACCTTTGGTGGGAAGGTGACAGCACTGTGTGCGGCTTCAGCATTTAATCATGCCGACCACATGACCACCGAGACATCATCGGACAGCGCTGGCTCTTCGGCTTTGAAACAGAGATGAGCACCGCCCCCTAGAGTTGAAAACGACTAGCACATATGTACAAGGGGAACCTTTAACTTCACCTTACCCCTTCCCTCAGTCCTTGATTCTGTTGTCAAATCGTTCATTTCATTTCTAGGTGCTGTCAGTCCATGATTTTTACTCATGAAACACAGTTGTCATAAGTGAAATGTAGAAGAAAGGAAATTGCCATCCGATGATAAAGCAGCAAGAACTGGGCATCAGCTGGGAGGCATGTTTAAAGGCTAAAACTGGGACTGAAGATGCTTCGGCCTTCCAGATGTTATTAAACTATTGCTTGCAAGAACCCAACCAGAACGGCAAATGTTGACAGATGTTGAGAGCTCTTTTGCTTAACAACAGCAGAGTGGCTATCATATCTCCATTCCTGGACTGGAAGATGGATTCCTTTAACGCTTGGTTGAGTGCTGGAAATTGAGTAGAGCCAGTTTTCAACTTCCCTGTCTCCTGAAATATAAGCAACTTGTTTATTTATTTATTTGTTTGTTTGTTTATTTATTTTATTAAATTTATATAACCGCGCCTATCTCCCCGGAGGGACTCAGGGCGGTGCACAGGAAATTAAAACAGAAAATACAAAACAGCAATAATAAATATTAAATCTTGTTAAACTAAGAGCTCCTCTCTTCCTAAAAAATCTTGCAAATAATCCCCAATTCTGCATTGCAGATGATTGGACCAGTTTACAGAAAGGCTAAATATTAGCGGTGACTCCAGGGGCCATTTTGCACAAGGTAGATGATCTATAGCAGATGACTTTGGACTACCTTGTCCTTTTCAACCTACACTACTTCAAAGACTAGTTAGGAGTGAGAGACATAGACATAGCCTCAAACTCCTGGGGTGACAGAAACAGAAACAAGTAAGTAAATAGGAGCAGGCTAACTCCGCCTACTGTCAGCAGTTCAATTTTGACTGGCTCGAGGTTGACTCAGCCTTCCATCCTTCTGAGGTCAGTAAAATGACGACCAGATTGTTGGAGGCAATATACATTTTGTGAGGGTTGTAAAGCACTATGAAGCAGTATGTCAGTCTAATTGTTATTGCTCAATACTAGTCATTTACATTTAGGAGGGCTTTCCTTCCCATGCATCTTCTCACCAGAAAAATAAAATAAAATAAATTTCCTTTTAATTGCATAAATCTAGTCCCCCTCTCTTCGTTTTACCGTTTCACGATCTAACATTCTAAGGAAATGTAAAAGAGAGGTGAGCAGTGGTGGGATTACTACTGGTTCTGTGGGCATGGCTTGGTGGCCATGGCCTGGTGGCCATGGCAGGGGAAGGATACTGCAAAATCCCCATTTCCACCCCACCCCACTAACTTGCTTTCCAGCTCCGTTCTCCTGTGCAGGGTAACAAAAGAAGACCCAGCCGATCAGCTGGGACTCGAAAGGCAGCAAACAGGGGGGTGGCTGGGGGCGGGGCCAGCCAGACGTGGTATTTGCCGGTTCTCCGAACTACGCACCATTTCCCCTATCGGTTCTCCAGAACTGGTCAGAACCGGCTGAATACCACCTCTGGAGATGAGCATAGTTACAGATTTGTGGAACAGAAGGGAGACATTTGATCTGAAAGATGCGGGCTTCAACATCTTAAATTGATTGGCTGATTAAAAAAAAAAAAGGTTTTGCAAACCCCCAAAGGGGTTTTTCCAGAAAATTCTAAAAAGGGTATCCGGTGTTTTGTTAAATGATCAGATGTTTCGTTAAATTATCGGTTGAAGTCGGCAGTTCCCTGACTCGGTTGAAAGTAACCTTGCCAATTAATCAGTTAATTGAAGGATGAAAAAAGAAGAGCAAGAACCAAATCCTGAGAGATTTAGACACATCTGAAAGCGATTGTCAGGGTTTTGCCACTCGCATAAGCCAAATGTCTTTACACAGAAGGATAATCCCAGGTTCCGGAGAGATATCAGCTGCCACCATTTTGCCTCTTAGAGAGAGAAATTCGAAGAGGATGTTCTTTCTGTGTGTGTGTGGTTTTGTGTGTGTGTGGGGGGGGATGTTGTTTCAAAGAATTGCTGACTAATCTTCACTTTTGCGGATATAAATATTCCAGGCCACATACAGAATGTCAATCAATCATTCCATTCAATGCCCAAATATATAAAGGAAAGGTTCCCTTGCACATATGTGCTAGTCGTTCCTGACTCTACGGAGCGGTAGTGCAACGCTGTCCCCTTCCCACCAAAGGTGGTTCCTACTTGCATTTTTTTAATGTGCTTTCGAACGGCTAGGTTGGCGGAAGCTGGGACAAGCGGAGCTCCTTCTGTTACGTGGTGATACCCAAATATACTGTATTTTTCGGAGCATAAATGCACCTTTTCGCCTCAAAAAAGAGGCTGAAAATCCTCTTTGGGGGCAGATATTATTCTGCTCTAGCAAATGAATGTGTTTGTTTGTTTGTGTATGTGTCTCTGTGCATGTAGAGCAGTAATTTGTGTTGGAAAGCATTTTCAGTGGATCATTCATTTGATCTCAGTGGCTCAAATGAAGATATTCTCACTTGAAGAGGGACCTTCCTTTGAATGTATCCTTCTCCTGAAATAATCTCAAGGACCGTTTGTTCCCTTGGATGAATGGATGGATGGATAGGTAGGTAGATAGATAATAAAAAACCTACGTAGATGTGACATGCATCTCCTTTTTAGATTTTTAAATCAAAGTTAATTTGAAGGGGTAGGACTTTTAGGCAAATGTACTGCTACTTCTTTACTTTCTCCCTCCCTTTTTCTCCTCTCTTCTTCTTCTTTCTTTCCTTCTTTCTTTCCTCTGCCTGGGTGAATTATTATTATTATTTCTTCTTCTTCTTCTTCTTCTTCTCCTCCTCCTCCTCCTCCACCACCACCACAACAAATCCTGCTCTTGTATAAGGAAGCCCTGATAGATTTACTTTCTTTGCCAGTTACGGCTTAAGAAAGTTCAATAAGTCAGCTGCCAGAGTTCACGTCCCCTTGCAGGCTAAAGAATTTCAATTTCTTTTTTTTTTTATTAGAAGATTTTATAAAGATTACAAACAGTTTCTCCCCCCCTCCCCCCAACCTCTTCCTCCCTCCCCCCTCCCCAGACTTCCCAGAACAAGCACAGGGTATAACTTTCACGAACATAAAACTAAGATACATATCCCTAATTCTCTAACTATAACTCAAAACATCATAGACATAAAGTACTTAAAAAAATATTTCATTCATATGCTATATAAACCTTCTTATTTGAATATTTTTTTTGCATATAATCGATCCATCTTCTCCATTCTAATATATATCTTTCATTTGAATGATCTTTAAGATACGATGAAATTTTTGCCATCTCAGCCAGGTGCACAACTTTTAAAGTCCATTCCTCTGTGGTAGGTGGATCTTGCTTCTTCCAATACTGTGCCACCAGCAACCTGGCAGCTGTTATCAAGTTCAAAATCAACTTAATTTCTATTGCTGTACAATCCGTAACAATTCCCAACAGGAAGAACTGTGGTGTAAATTTAATTTTTTTCCTTAAGATATTTTGAATAATCCACCATATCTTAATCCAAAAAGCCTTAATTTTTTTACACGTCCACCATATGTGGAAGTATGTGGCATCTTCACATTCACATCTCCAGCATTTAGGTTGTACACTTGGATACATGCAAGATAACTTTTTTGGGTCTAAATGCCATCTATAAAACATTTTATAAAAATTCTCTCTTAAATTTTGAGCTTGTGTAAATCTTACATTACTAACCCATATCTTCTCCCAAGTCTCCAACATTATTGGTTCACCTATATTTTGCGCCCATTTTATCATGCAATCTTTAACTAGGTCAGTTTCTGAGTCTATTTCCACCAATGCACTGTACAACCTTTTTATATGCATTTGACCTTTATCCCTTATCTGCTTTACCAGGTTCTCATCCTGTTGCAAGATACCAGTTGTTTGGTCTTTTCTCCATCTGGCCTGCAGCTGTGCATACTGAAACCAAGTCCTGATAATTCCTTCTTCTCTTAGTTGCTCTCTAGATTTTAATTGTAATTTAACTCCTTCTTTGTAAAGGAGTTCCTTATAAGTAATCCTCTCTTGCTTTGGCTCCACATTTATATTCTCTATCACGTGTCTGGATACTGTCCATATTGGTATCTTATCATTTAACTTATATTTATACTTTTTCCAGACTCGCAATAGAGCATTTCTTAGTATATGACTTTTAAAAGTTTTATCTATTTTCTTATCGTACACTAAGTAAGCATGCCAGCCGTAGACCAGACCATATCCTTCAATATTCAATAATTTTTCCTCTGTTAAGTTAATCCAATCCGTAATTGCTGAGAGGGCCGCAGCTTCATAATACAATCTTATATTAGGCATCTTAAGCCCACCTCTTTCTCTGGTATCTTGCATTATCTTTTGATTAACTCGGGGTTTCTTCCCCGCCCACACAAACTTGTTTATACCCTTCTGCCATTCCTTCAAATTTTCATCTTTTTTAAGTATAGGTATCATTTGAAAAAGAAATAAAAATTTTGGTAAAACATTCATTTTTACAGCTGCTATCCTTCCCAGTAAGGACAATTGTAACTTTTTCCATTTTTCCATCTCTATCTGAATTTTTTTCCATAGCAGTTCATAATTATACTGATATAAATTCATGTTTACTGACATAATATGGACCCCTAAGTATTTAACCTTCGTAACTAGTTCATATCCTGTTAACCTTTCTATCTCTTCTTTCTGGCTTCCAACCATATTTTTAGCAATTATCTTTGTTTTAGCTGAATTTATTTTAAAACCAGACACTTTCCCATATGAGCAGATTGTTTCAGTCAAAGCTGTAATTGATTTTACCGGTTGGGTTAAGGTAACAACCAGGTCATCCGCAAACGCCCGTAACTTATACTCATGTTGTTTTATTTTAATTCCCTTTATTGCATCCATCCTTCGTATTTTATTTAGTAGAATTTCCAATGTCAGAATAAACAATAGTGGTGACAAGGGACAACCTTGCCTTGTTCCCTTCTCTATATTAAAATTTTCTGTCAAACCACCATTGATTACTATTTGCGCTGTTTGTTTTTGATAAATTGCCTTAATGGATTTTATAAAATGTTCTCCGAATTGCATTTTTGCTATTAATTTTAATAAAAATTGCCAATTCAGTCGATCAAAAGCCTTTTCAGCATCTAAAAAAACCAACACCGCAGGGACCTGCTTGTTACCTCCTAAATATTCTATTAAGTTAACAATTTGCCTTACATTACTTTTCATTTGTCTACCATTTATAAAGCCAGTTTGATCTTGATGAATCATTTGTTGCATAGTTATCATTAATCTATTTGCTAGAATTTTAGCAAAAATCTTATAGTCTGTGTTTAGAAGTGAAATCGGCCTATAATTTTTAGGATCTGCATGATCTTGCCCATCTTTTGGAATCAACGAGATAAATGCTGTCTTCCAAGATGGAGGTACATCTCTCCCCTGTTGTATGTTATTAAATAATTCCTTCAGTGGTTCCACCATTTCCTCCTGTAAACTTTTATAATATATAGTTGTCAAACCATCTGTACCAGGAACTTTACCCATTTTTAGTTGCTTAATAGCAGACAAAATTTCCTCAGAAGTTATCAGTTTGTCTAAACTTTCTTTCTGCTCGTTAGAAATTGTAAGAATGCTCTCTCCCTGCAGATACTTGTCTATATCTATATCTTGAATTTTATCAGCAGTATACAACTTGGAGTAAAACTCTAAGAATGACTTTTTAATCAATTCATATTCAAAAACAGCTTTACCTTTATAGTTAACTTTTTCTATTGTCCTTGATTTTTGCTTTTTTCTCAGCAAGTATGCTAGCCACCTGCCTGGTTTATTAGCGTTACAAAAAGTATTATGTTTTGCATACTGTAAATTAGTTGCTACCTGATCTGCCATTAGCATATTAAATTGGGCCTTCAGTAAATTAATTGCCTCTTTAGCTTTCTTATCCATTGGGTTTGCTATTAAACTCCGTTCCTGTTTACTAATCTCATCCTCTAGTTCTTTCCTCTTCTCCACCTGTTTTTTCCTGTATTTATTATTTAAGTATATCAAAACACCTCGCATATATGCTTTGCTTGCATCCCATACCATTTCCATAGATGTACCTTTGTGCATGTTCATAACAAAAAACTCTTTCATAAATTTTTTACACTCTTTTACATTTTCTTCATACCTAAACAAATTATCATTCAATCTCCAAAACCTTCCAGGACCTTTCCCATTCCCCAATTCCATCCAAACTGGACTGTGATCTGACATCGTTCTTGAACAAATCTTCGTTTTCTTTACCCTGATTAGAAGATTATTAGTAATTAGTATAAAGTCAATTCTTGAAAAAGATTGATGTCTATCCGAAAAGAAAGTAAAATCTTTTTCTCCTACATTTCTTTCACGCCAGATATCCCTCAACTCCCAGTCCTCCATCATATCCCAGAATGGTTTGGGCAATTTAGCTCTTGATAAGATATTTTGCTTAGGCCCCTTCTTATCTTTTTCCACATCCAAAACACCATTCCAATCGCCCAATAGGATGCAAGATTTATATCCCCATTGTATCAACTTCCGATGTAATAAGTTATAAAAATTTTCTTGTTGCTGGTTCGGAGCGTATACTCCAATTACAAGAATTTTTTGTCCATTGATTACAAGTTCAATCGCTAAATATCTTCCTTGGTCATCTGCTTCAATTAATTTCCCTATTAAGTCTCTTTTCACATATATAACTATACCATTTTTCTTCTCTGATGCTGCTGCAACATAGTGTGTACCCAGTCTCGTATTTATCAAGTATTTTTGATCTTGTATCCTAATATGTGTCTCTTGCAAACAGATTACTTCATTTCTAAATTGTTTAAGATAGTGAAATATTTTTCTTCTCTTCTGTGGAGAATTCAAACCATTAACATTCCAGGTCAAAAATTTAGTTCCCATTTCTGGGCTTCTGAAGCTTTTGAAGCAATTCCTGGTGGCCTTGTCTCATCTGACCTTTAGGTCTTGCTCCCCCCACAGCTTCTGTTTTGGTAGTTTCCTGAATTATCAACTGATGTTGTTGTTGTTGATGTATTAATTCTTTACGCTTAGCTGCTGCCGCTCTAGTCTGTCTTTTGGGTTCGTCTGATATATCAATTATCTCTTGTACAGTCATCTGAGTGTGCAGCTTCTCTTCTTGACCCACTGGAACCACTTCCTTCTGTTGCTCCCTGCTTTCCTTCTTTCCTTTTCCTGCTGGTGATTTTGGTGTTTCAGCCTTCAATACATTGGCATAGAAATCTCTTGCCTTCCCTATTGAGTTAAGTTGATATCTCTTTCCCATATAATTCACCACTAGGCCAACTGGCACCTCCCATCTGTACTGCAGCTGACGTTTTTTCAATTCTTCCACCAGAAAGGCATATTCCTTTCTGGCTCTCAACATCCTGGGGGGGATTTCTTTCAGTGTCATCACCTCCTGATCTCCCACCTGAAGCTTGGTTTGGAAAGTAGCCTGCAAAATTTGGTTCCGTACAGTCCTTGTGTTAAAATATATTACAATATCTCTTGGTAAATGCTTCTGTCTGGCCACCCAGGAGTTAACACGATAAGCCTTATCAATTTGCCAGCCCATTTTATTTTTTGTCTCCCCGAGCAGCTGTGCCAGAGCCTCTGACATCAGTTCCTTCAAGTTCTCTTCTTTGTTTTCATTCAGTCCACGAAATCTTAACGCAAATTCCATGTCCCTGTATTGTATCATCGTTACATCCAATTCCGCTCTTTCAACTCTATTTTGAGTCTCCTCCACTTTACCATCCAAAATTTTTGTAACCTCCGTCAACTCGTCGACCTTCTCATCGACCAGTTCGATATCTCCTGCCAAACACTTAAAAGCCAATAATATATCCTCTCTAATTTCCCGGTTCCTAATTGCAATCTCTTCTGAGACAGACTGTATTTTTTCATTAGTTTCAGCAATTTGTCCATTAGTCTCATCAATTTTTTCATTAATTTCATTAATTTTCACACTAAACACCACTGCCATTTTTTTATTTGAAGCTTCCAAGGCTGATTGTAACATATCCAACGTTAAGCTCTGTGGCTCTGTTGAAAGGGCAGGAGAAGAAACAGTCTCAACAGGTTTCGAAGCCATTTCAAATTTAAACTTATTTTTCTCTTGTAATCTTGTAATCAAAAGCCAGAAAGAGAGAAATCTTTCAACACTTCAACTGTTTCAAAGTTTTAAGATCCTCCTTCTTCCACTGGGAAACTTTCCAGGCTAAAGGCTGATCAGAAAGTGAAACCTTCTCAGTTTTCACTCTTACCACACCCATTCGCCATTTTTTATTGCAGCTTCTAATGTGTTACTTCCAAAGAAGGTTACAGGTTCAGGAGTTAAATGTAAGTACTTGCAGTTAGGATTCTCCAGGCTTGTCCTGTCTGCTTTCATTCATTCTTATGTAAAGTCCTTCCCTTTGTTCCCAGCAGAATTGGTCGCGGCTTCTAGCTCCGCTATTGCGGAGTCGTCCCTGGCCCGGAGCAAATGACAGGCTATTAGGGAGTTCACACCTTCCGTGCTCCAGGATTATTCCTGGGACACCACGGGGACTCTACCTTCGCCTGTCGGCTCTTCTCCCTCTCCTTTACATGGGGAGGGGGTTTTCAAACCACCAGACAGCTGTTTTCTTGCTGTTCTGGCAGCTTTACGATGCCAGGGATCGGGCGCCCATAAAAGAGCGTCTGCGAGGCTCGCGGAGCCAACCGGAAGTCAAGAATTTCAATTTCAAAGTACATGAGGCTGAAGTCTTGAAACAGGAGCTCATCAAATGCTAATCATTTCTGACTCTTGAGCCGGCAAAAAAAAAAGAAAAAGAAAAAAGAAAGGAGAAGGAAACGGGAGGGTCTGCAGAGGGGGCACCAACCATCCCAGCAAAACTCTTGCACTCAATTAATTCTGCGGGGTGCAATAAGGATGATATGAAAGAACTTGGATGTGAATGAACAGACCGTTTAAGGGCAGGGAAAAGAGCCAAATGACCACCAAATTGCTTTCTGAGTAACTGGAGAATGGGTGGCTAGGCTTTCAATCTCATTTAGGTGACATCTCCAAATAACGGGCCTTTTTTCTCCACTGCAGATTTCGTGAGAAAAATAATCAGCAGGGCCCAAAACTTCCAGAGGTCTTGTACAAGAGATTGGATGCAGGGTAGGACGGAATAGTAAGACCTGAAAAGGGCCTTGGAGGTCTTCTATACCGTTCCAGGCAAATGGAATGTCTGGGCTCTTCTTGAAAGCCTCCAGTAATGGCACACACACTCTTTCTCGTGAGCTTCCACCCGTTGCTTCTTGTGCTGTCCTCAAGTGTTTGGAGAATAGGGCAACCCACTCATTTGGTTGTCTTTGCCTTGTCTTTCTCTCCCGCCTTTTAGCAGGAACCACCTTTTTCATAGATCAGCACAAATACAAGAAGGGATGAGAGAGGGCAGAGAGGGAAAGGGGGAAGAGAGAGAAGGGGGGAGAGAGAAGATGGGGAGAGAAAAGAGAGAAAAGAGAGGGGGGAGAGAGAGAGAAAAGAGGAAGAGGGAGAGGAAGAGAAAGGGGGGAGAGAAAGGGAGAGAGAGAGAAAGAGAGAGAGAGAAGAGGGAGAGGGGGAGAAAGGGGGAGAGGGAGGGGGAGAGAGAGAAAGGGGGAGAGAGAGGAAGAGAGAGAGAGAGAGAGAGAGAGAGAAGAGGGAGAGGGGGAGAAAGGGAGAGAGGGAGGGAGAGGAAGAGAAAGGGGGGAGAGAGAGGAAGAGAGAGAGAGAGAGAGAGAAGAGGGAGAGGGGGAGAGAGGGAGAGAGAGGAAGAGAAAGGGGGAAGAGAGAGGAAGAGAGAGAGAGAGAGAGAGGAGGGAAAGGGGGAGAGAGGAAGGGAGGGGGAGAGAAATAATCCATTTTTGGTCATCCAAACCCTGTCTATTCTTCAGACAGCTTCCATTTTAAGACCTGATTACTTAAATAATCACTTTTTGTCTCCTATATTCCACCTTTAGAAATAAAGTTGACAGACATGTCAGAGTTCTTTTCAAAGGTTTGACCCAAAGTTATGGGAGTTCTTTTTTTAGCCAGGAAGACTGTCTGCTGCTCGAGTGGGGAGTTGGACTAGAAGACCTACAAGGTCCCTTCCAAACCTATTAAAGTGTCAAAGTGGAAGAAGATCCTAGTCCTTTTCATCATCTCTCCATACCATTTCCTACTACCATTCTCACCAGTGATAAAGCACAGATGTTGAGATTTATGACTGTTTCCGTTTCTAAAGGCTAAATCTATCTATCTATCTATCTATCTATCTATCTATCTATCTATCTATCTATCTATCTATCTATCTATCTATCTATCTATCTATCTATCTATCTATCTATCTATCTATCTATCTAAACGGCTGTGTGTGTGTGTCCATAACTCTGGAGCGCCTAGAGCAATTTCAACCAAACTTGGTACACAGATGACTTACTCTCTGGAAACAAATATTGTGCGCATCAGTCACCCCTCAAACCCCTTTGGCTGTATTTTCTGTTAAGATGCAGCCTGTTGTGCCTTAAAATGGCTTCCACTGTACTGCCGTAAAATGGTTTCTACTGTACAGCACAGTGGAATTGCCATGGTAGCACCTTCACAGTACAAGGGGGACTCCCTCTGGAAGGGGGAAAATCCAACATTAGAAATTACATTTGGTCCAGATATTTTCCCCCTATAAATAAATACCTGGGCAATGGCGGGTTATCAGCTAGTGTAAAATAATCTCTGTGGTCTCGACACACCTATTTGGAAAAACCTATGTCTCACCCAAAGGCCTCCCCCTCCTCCACATTTCATCCTGCCCCTTACCTGCTGACTCCAAGATTTTAATTATAATAATAATAATAAATTTAATTTATAGACCGCTCCCTCTCCCCGAAGGGACTCGGGGCGGTGAACTATTTTGGAGGGTGAACTATGCCACCCATGGGTAAAAGTATGCTACTCCTTGTCTTCTCCTTTCTATATACCGACACTCGCATTGTATCTTCCATGCAGTGTTCCATAGGCGACTGCGACGTAAGCTGTTTAATTCCATTTAATTACATTACCAAGTTACCTCGCCATCCATTTTTCTGCTTTCCAGCTGAGACCGGGAGATAGGCCTCAAGGTGGCCAGCTAAAGATTGACTTGCTTCAATAATTTCTTCCTCGTTCTCTGGAGTCTTTCATAGCCCTGCTTATAAGGGGAATGCATGAGAAGATCAGAGGGACAGCTCTTCTAATCGAATAGCAAAGCTTGCTTGGATTAAAAGGAAAACATAATAAAACAAAACAAAAGCCAGATTGGTTCCAGGGCATCCACTGGGAGCAGTCAAAAGAGTCAAGATGGCAGCTATGGCCTTTTTTCTTTTCTTTTTTTTTTAATGGCCGATGCATTATAAAGACGCCTTCTTTAATTTCTTTTTTTTTTTCCTACCCGGCTCTGCGGAAAGCTCTGCTTCACTTCATTTTCTCTCTTGTTCTTGGCTCCAGTGTTTGTGTCAGGGGTTCACACTTGCATGCATGGGTCCTGCACCCCGAGGCAGCTGCACTCCGCTCTCAACTCTGCGGTGTCAAAATAGACATCACGGAATTTTAATTTAATCCAAACGCAATTTTTGGCACAGCAGAATGGGGACAGGTGTTGGAACAGTGGAATGATGAAAGCAAAGCCTTGGACCCTCAGGCCCTCTGATGGACTGCAACACCAATAGGATTTCCTGCAACAAAGGTGTGTATGCAAGTTCTAACAGAAGATTAACTTGGTAGTTGCTGGTATGTCTATGGAGATTCTCCGTCATCCAGGTCATGGTTGTCCCAAAGGTGGTTTTTCTTTGAAGACGTTTTGCTTCTCATCTGAGAAGCTTCTTCATCTCTGACTGAATGGTGGGGAATGGAAGGATTTATACTCCTTGCAGACAGATAGATATTGGCATCTTTTTACTGGGTTGCACACCCAGACAACTAGACACAAGAAAAGTTTTCTGCCGAATGCCATCACTCTGCTAAATAAATAATTCCCTCACCACAGTCAAATGATTCACTAAGGCTGCATTACTACTACTATTAGTCTTCTCATCATTCCTATCACCCATCTCCTCCCACTTATGACTGCAGGACTGTAACTTTTTTGCTTGTATCCTTACAATTTATATTGATATTGATTATTTCCTGATTGCTTATTTGTACCCTGTGACTATCCTTAAGGGTTGTACTTCATGATTCTTGATGAAAATCTTGTCTTTTTATGCACACTGAGAGCATCTGCACCAAAGACAAATTCCTTGTGTGTCCAATCACACTTGGCCAATAAAGACATCTATTCTATTCTATTCTATTCTATTCTATTCTATTCTATTCTATTCTATTCCTTTCCTTTCTAATTTCTCTTCTCTTCTCTTCTCTTCTCTTCTCTTCTCTTCTCTTTGGCCTCTTTGACTCCTCTTTCAAACCAGCATTTCTCTCTGTCCCAAAGTAGTTGCTGGTAATTCACCAACAAAGAACATGAGTATCAGGTCTTACTCTGAAGCCTGGTTTGATCAGGAATGTGTTATAACTAAAAGAAAGTCTGATTAGTAAAAGAATCAGTTCAGGTACATGATTGTACCGATGCATGATTCGAAAAAGAAATCCTCAGAAAAATATATTTTTTTCTCCTACAGAAGAAAAAAGCAGACACACGTCTTGAAGATCTAAAATAAACTGGTCCAAATTGTGTGGATTACGCATTGGGGATTTGATAGCTTCCCAAAAATTATGGCGGCCAGCTAGCATAAATCTCTGTACGATTTCAGCCGAATTATTTTATGTTGCTTGTCTCATTCTTTAACTGACTCCCCAATTCAAAATCTCTAGGCCAGGGTGTCAAAAGTCACAATACATCACGTGAAAACAATATGCCGACATGAGCTTGACACCCCTGCTCTAGGCATTTTCGATTTTAACTCATACATTTTACATTTTAAGTCCTAGCCGCACTTCTCAGTTTGAATGGAATCATTGATGTCATTAAGGCATCCAATTGGAAAATAACTTGATTTTGATCATCAGAGGGTTGATGATTACAAAATTACAACAACAAAAAAACCCTAGTTGGAACAAAATTCTCCACCCTTGAAAATTCCTGAGTCAATCAATCAGAATAGAGCTGGAAGGGACCATGGAGGTCTTCTAGTCCTGCCCTCTGCTCAAGCAGGAGACCCAGGCAGTAAATGTGGCAGCCCTGAAGCTCCAACGAAAAAGATGGCTTCCAGGACTGGCAATAGTTTTACTAAAGCCAATCGATGCCAGTGGATTAAGCCAGTGGAACATCTTGCCTTCAGAAATTGTAGGCGCCCCATCACTAGAAGCTTTTAAGAAGAGACTGGACAGCCACTTGTCAGGAATGTTTAGGGTCTCCTGATTGAGCAGGGGGCGGGACTAGAAGACCACCAAGGTCCCTTCTAGTTCTATTCCGATTGATTGATTGATTGATTGATTGGTTGATTGATTGATTGATTGATTTGATGGATTGATGTACTGTAGATGACATCATGATACTGTAGGTCCACAGTAACTGCAGAAAGATATACATAACACGAACATTCAGCTGAGCTGCATGACCACGCTGGCATGCAGTCACTCTACTTCCAGAGTCATCTTTGACTTTGTTGCTTTCTTCGACTAGAAAGTGGGGTTGGACTAGAACAGGGGTCTCCAACCTTTGCAACTTTAAGTCTGAAGGACTTCAGCTCCCAGAATTCTCCAGCCAGCAAAGCTTAAAGTCCACGTTTTCCAGTTCAGCCAGAGTCCAGTTGATGATTCCAGGTAAATTACCTGGCTTTTATGATGTTTCCTCCACTCAATTTGGACTTTAATATTTTGCGGATTCATCATCATCATCATCATCATCATCATCATCATCATCATCATCATCATCATTATTATTATGTTAATCTTTGGTGAGATTCACAGCCTTTGGGGCTGGTTGGTAGCTCAACAGCTCGAGTTACTGTTAAGGTAACGTCAGAGGATATAAGCTGTTCCAAAGAGGGTGGTTTTTTTGTAGAATCAGAATGTTCAAGTCTGATAAATTTAAAATTTCCAAATAGCTTATTATTATTTTAAAAAATACACCCTCCTTTAAGTAGCAACATCATTAGTGCATGAAACAGGCAGACAGAAATTTGTTAACCTTTCTTTCTTAAGATTTTGATAATATACATCGGGCTACAATAAATACAGGCAAGAATTTTCACCAAAGGGATTGAAATTTTGAAATTGAAATTTATTAACCGCACCCTCTCCCCACAGGGACCCGGGGCGGTGCACAGGCAAAGCTAAAAACAATATACAATAAAATACAACATACATACATTAAAATAGAATTAAATAGTATTACCCGTGCTAAAAATATAAAATTAAGAACCCATTAAAATATTTGGAGTCAATAGACAGAGAGAACTATTCAAGGCCGGCCAGTCGAAAGAGATAGGTCTTTAATTTTACACGGAAGGAGCGGAGGTCGGTGGTCGTTCTAATATCAGGGGGAAGGTCGTTCCAGAGGGCCGGGCCCGCCACAGAGAGCGCCCTTCCCCTGGGCGTCGCCCGCTGACAAAGTCTAGTGGACGGCACCCGGAGAAGCCCCTCTCTGTGGGAGCGAATCGGTCGTGAGGATGTATGGGGCAGGATCCGATCTCGCAGATAGCTAGGTCCCGAGCCATGGAGCGCTTTGAAGATGATAATTAACACCTTGAAGCGCACCCGGAAGACGACAGGTAGCCAGTGCAGCTCGCGCAAGAGCGGTGTAACGTGGGCAAACCTGGTGGTCCCCATAATTGCTCGCGCGGCTGCATTCTGAACTAACTGAAGCCTCCGGGTGCACCTCAAGGGGAGCCCCATGTAGAGAGAGTTACAATAGTCCAGTCGGGATGTCACGAGGGCATGAGTGACTGTGCGAAGGGCGTCCCGATCCAATAGGGGGCGCAATTGGCGAACCAGGCGAACCTGGTAAAACGCCCTCCTGGCCACGGCTGTCACTTGCTCTTCCATAGACAGCCGGGTATCCAGGAGGACACCCAAATTGCGCGCCCCATCCACAGGGGTAAGATGTTCGCCCCCTATGGCCAGCGTTGGAGAAAGCTGGTTGAATCGGGCAGCCGGAAACCACAGCCACTCGGTCTTGGTCGGGTTGAGCCTAAGTCCGTTACTTCCCATCCAGATCCGCACGGCTTCCAGGCACTGGCACATCACCGCTACGGCATCGTTGGGGTGGTTTGGGGTAGATATGTACAGCTGGGTGTCATCAGCGTACAGGTGGTACTCTACCCCAAAACCACGGATGATCTCACCCAGCGGCTTCATGTATGCATTAAACAGGAGAGGCGAGAGGACCGACCCCTGAGGCACCCCGCATGTGAGGGGTCTCGGGGTCGACCTCTGCTCTCCTGCCCGCACAAATTGCGATCGGCCAGAGAGGTAGGAGGAGAACCACCGTAAAACGGTGCCTCCCACCCCCAACCCCCTATAGGATACCATGGTCGATGGTATCGAAAGCCGCCGAGAGGTCTAATAGGACCAGGATGGAGGAACATCCCCCATCTCTGGCCCTCCAGAGATCATCTACCAACGCGACCAATGCCGTCTCGGTGCTATGATGGCGGAGAGAAGGATACATATAAGCAAAAATGAGTTTCTACCAGGTCAGGCAAATTGGCCACACTCCTAATTAATTCCCCCAAATATTATCCTCTAATGGGAGCTAGGATGGGTGCCTATGTATTTGCAAAACAGCTGGTAATTTTCCTTCAGAAAATTAGTTGATCATGTTCCTAAAGCTATTTTGATGGTTTGGTATTAATCGGTTGAGTTTCATTGTGATTGATTTTGGATTGAGTGTTGCTATTTTATAGATTTAATTGAAATGGGTGTAGGTCCGTGATGGCAAATGTATGGCACATATGCTAGAAGTGCGCACAGCCCTCTCTGTGGGCACATGCACCATCACCAGCTGATCTTCTGATTTCTAGTCTTTGTGGGTGCTAGAGCACCAGAAAACAGCCTGAAAATGGGTCCAAACCCAGGCCATTTTCTGGTGCATTTTTGGCCTGAAAAACACCCCCCAAATGCCCTGAAAATAGCCAAAAACCTGACATACACAGCTGGTTTTCAGATTTCTGGTGCTCCAGTGTACGCAAAGTCCAGCTGGCTGGTATGCATGCTGAAAACCCAAAGATCAGCTGGCGAATGCATACATGCGCACCAGCGAGCTGTTCTTCAGGCTTCTGGCACTCCAGCACTCACACACATGCATATGTGTCTTCTGGTTTGGGCATTCAGTGCCAAAAAGGTTTACCATAACTGGTATAGGTGTTCCAGAAACAAGGGTTGGACTAGAAGACCTCTAAGGTCCATTCCAACTCTGTTATTCCAACTCTGTTATTCTGTTAGATTCAGAATTGCAAGCGATTCTATTCAATCCATTGCATTTTCTAAACTTTGCACCAAATATGCAAAACATGGCAAGGCAGCCGAGTACATGGGGACATGAGGGAGCAGTCCTTTTTGACCCCCTAACCCAATTATTCAGCCTCGTATGCCTCTGGGGTGATGGGAAATTACTAGCTGAACAGCTGTGGGTAAAAACATGAAATTTTAGATAATGCCTAAAACTCACTGGGGAGAAACCCCCTTCAAGGTACCTTCTAAATTAACCAAATGCAAATATTGTCTCTCGGCATTTATCTGTAATTAGAAAACTGTCTTCAAGAAAGAAAAGAGATACATATGAAATGTCAGAGACACCAATGATTTTTTTAAAAAAACCTCAACATTTTTTTGCAACCAAAAAATAAAAGGAAACACTAAATTTAAAGAGAAGGGATGGGAACGGTACGGCAAATTATTTCAAATATTTATGCAGGCTATTTGTTGCAAAGTCATACAGATCGGAATCTATTCCTTCATCTACAGATAAGTTCCTTATATCCAGTTGTGTGCAGAAGAACAAGGAAATTAGAAAAAGAATTAATAAAGAAAAGAAACTCACGCAGAGTCATTTGAAGGATGTCACACTTTCATTGCAATGAACTAAGTATTAATCGTCTGTCAGGATGCAAACTTTAAATACTTTAAAATGTCTTCATCGTATCCAGGTCCTGGATGTCCCAAAGGTGCTTTGTCTAGAAGCAACTGCACTTTTTTTGTTTTTCCTTGAAGACGTTTTGCTTCTCCTCCAAGAAGCTTCTCCAGTTCTTCAACCCCCTGCTCAAGCAGGAAATCCGAGGAGCTGAGTCCCAAAGGTGCTTCTTCAAAAGGCAGCTGGACTTTCTTCAGAACTGAAAAAGCTTCTTAGAGTAGCTAACACCCTAGAAGATAGGCTCAAGATCCAGAAGGATCTTGACAGACTTGAACACTGGGCCCTATCTAACAAAATGAAATTCATTGTAGAGAAAAGTAAAGTCCTACCCTTAGGTAAGAAAAAGCAAAAGTACACATATAGACTGGCTGAAAGCAGGCTTAATAGCAGTGACTGTGGGAGGGATCTTGGATTCTTAGTGGACAACCAGCTAGATATGAGCCAAGAGTTTGGAGCAGCAACCAAAAAAGCCAATGCTAAGCTGCATTAACAGAGGGATACAATCTAGATCAAGTGAGGCACCAATACCAATCTATAAAGCCTTAGTAAGACCACACCTAGAGTACTCCATCCAGGTTTGGTCACCACACTATAAAAAAGATGTGGAGACTCTAGAAAAAGTACAGAGAAGAGCAACCAGGATGATGAGGGGACTGGAGGCTCAAACATACGATGAACAGTTGCAGGAACTGGGCCTGGCTAGTCTAGTGAAGAAAAGGACCAGGAGAGACATGAGAGCAGTCTTCCAATATTTGAGGGGCTGCCACAAAAAGGAGGGAGGATCAACCTATTTTCCAAAGGACAAAGACCTTTTGACTAGGTCTTTGCCCAGGTCTACAGGCTGCTTGGTAAGTTGTGCATTAGAATCCTTGCCAGTGTAACACTTGCAGAGGAAATTACGCACAAATTCTGGTGCGACTACAAATGCACTTGGTTCTTGTTTAATGACTCTCCCCTCCCCCCCCCCGAATGTTCCCAAATAGACTGCAGAAAAATCCAGCCCCTGCCCAGTTTAATTTGTGTGTTCATTCGTGCCTTTTAAATGCTTGGGAACAATTTCCCAGCCCAAAGGGATCTGGAGAGATCAATTGGTTCATTTCTCCAGCTGGCATCAGGATCTGCAACTTTTTTGCTTTTCAGGGTTTCTTTTTGCTGAAGAGGATGCCAATTAAACACCAGGTGCCTTAAAACCCTTCCGAGAAAAATCTTTGCTATGTACCCCAGGTAGGACTAAGCACTGAGAAGACAGCCTTGAAGATGTTGAGACTCTAGAAAGAGTAGAGAGAAGAGCAACGAAGATTATGAGGGGCCTGGAGGCTAAAACATATGAAGAACGGTTGCAGGAACTTAGTGAAGAGGAGGACCAAGGGAGACATGATAGGAGTGTTCCAATATCTCAGGGGCTACCACTAAGAAGAGGGAGTTAAGCTATTCTCCAAAGCACCTGAAGGCAGAACAAGAAGCAATGGATGGAAACTAATCAAGGAGAGAAGCAACCTAGAACTAAAGAGACATTTCCTGACAGTGAGAACAATTAATCCGTGGAACAACCTGCCTCCAGAAGTTGTGGATGCTCCAACACAGGACGCTTTTAAGAAGAGATTGGATAACCATTTGTCTCAAGTAGTGTAGGGTTTCCTCCCAAAGCAGGGAGTTGGAAGACCTCCAAGGTCCTTTCCAACTCTGTTATTCTATTCTATTAGTGATTCTTTATTCTATTCTATTCCATTCCATTCCTAATTCTCTATTCTATTCCATTCCATTCCTAATTCTCTATTCCATTCCATTCCATTCCTAATTCTCTATTCTATTCCATTCCATTCCTAATTCTCTATTCCATTCCATTCCATTCCTAATTCTCTATTCTATTCCATTCCATTCCTAATTCTCTATTCCATTCCATTCCATTCGTAATTCTCTATTCTATTCCATTCCATTCCTAATTCTCTATTCCATTCCATTCCATTCCTAATTCTCTATTCCATTCCATTCCATTCCTAATTCTCTATTCTATTCCATTCCATTCCTAATTCTCTATTCTATTCCATTCCATTCCTAATTCTCTATTCCATTCCATTCCATTCGTAATTCTCTATTCTATTCCATTCCATTCCTAATTCTCTATTCCATTCCATTCCATTCCTAATTCTCTATTCCATTCCATTCCATTTGTAATTCTCTATTCTATTCCATTCCATTCGTAATTCTCTATTCTATTCCATTCCATTCCTAATTCTCTATTCTATTCCATTCCATTCCTAATTCTCTATTCTATTCCATTCCATTCCTAATTCTCTATTCCATTCCATTCCATTCGTAATTCTCTATTCCATTCCATTCCATTCGTAATTCTCTATTCTATTCCATTCCATTCCTAATTCTCTATTCCATTCCATTCCATTCGTAATTCTCTATTCTATTCCATTCCATTCCTAATTCTCTATTCTATTCCATTCCATTCGTAATTCTCTATTCCATTCCATTCCATTCCTAATTCTCTATTCTATTCCATTCCATTCCTAATTCTCTATTCTATTCCATTCCATTCCTAATTCTCTATTCTATTCCATTCCATTCCCAATTCTCTATTCTATTCCATTCCATTCCTAATTCTCTATTCTATTCCATTCCATTCCTAATTCTCTATTCCATTCCATTCCATTCGTAATTCTCTATTCTATTCCATTCCATTCCTAATTCTCTATTCTATTCCATTCCATTCGTAATTCTCTATTCCATTCCATTCCATTCGTAATTCTCTATTCTATTCCATTCCATTCCTAATTCTCTATTCCATTCCATTCCTAATTCTCTATTCTATTCCATTCCATTCCTAATTCTCTATTCCATTCCATTCGTAATTCTCTATTCTATTCCATTCCATTCGTAATTCTCTATTCCATTCCATTCCATTCGTAATTCTCTATTCTATTCCATTCCATTCCTAATTCTCTATTCTATTCCATTCCATTCCTAATTCTCTATTCCATTCCATTCCTAATTCTCTATTCCATTCCATTCCTAATTCTCTATTCTATTCCATTCCATTCCTAATTCTCTATTCCATTCCATTCCTAATTCTCTATTCTATTCCATTCCATTCGTAATTCTCTATTCCATTCCATTCCATTCGTAATTCTCTATTCTATTCCATTCCATTCCTAATTCTCTATTCTATTCCATTCCATTCCTAATTCTCTATTCTATTCCATTCCATTCCCAATTCTCTATTCTATTCCATTCCATTCCTAATTCTCTATTCTATTCCATTCCATTCCTAATTCTCTATTCCATTCCATTCCATTCCTAATTCTCTATTCCATTCCATTCCATTCCTAATTCTCTATTCCATTCCATTCCATTCGTAATTCTCTATTCTATTCCATTCCATTCCTAATTCTCTATTCTATTCCATTCCATTCCTAATTCTCTATTCCATTCCATTCCTAATTCTCTATTCCATTCCATTCCATATTCTCTATTCTATTCCATTCCATTCCTAATTCTCTATTCCATTCCATTCCTAATTCTCTATTCTATTCCATTCCATTCGTAATTCTCTATTCCATTCCATTCCATTCGTAATTCTCTATTCTATTCCATTCCATTCCTAATTCTCTATTCTATTCCATTCCATTCCTAATTCTCTATTCTATTCCATTCCATTCCCAATTCTCTATTCTATTCCATTCCATTCCTAATTCTCTATTCTATTCCATTCCATTCCTAATTCTCTATTCCATTCCATTCCATTCCTAATTCTCTATTCCATTCCATTCCATTCCTAATTCTCTATTCCATTCCATTCCATTCGTAATTCTCTATTCTATTCCATTCCATTCCTAATTCTCTATTCCATTCCATTCCACTCCATTCCAGTCTTCAAAGCAGATTCCTGACCTTCAACTGGTTGCATTCAATGGGCGAGCTGAGGGCCATCTTGCACGAGAAACACAGAAAATCAAAAGTTCAGGCAAGGAGGCCAATGTTAAATTCCTGGCCCAGACCCCAGTTCTTCCCCTCAGGTCTCCTTCCACTAATAATGGCTGATGATTTTCCATCCAGTTGGAATAATGTCATAGAAGGAAAAAGTAATGACATTATCAGCAAGCTTCATAACGTCCTTGGAGGAGGAGCGTGCCAAACATTCTCTTCTGAAAAGATTAAATGATCTTGAATTCCAGATGGAAGTTCAGAGAGGAAAGCAGAATTTGGAAGGAAAAGCGAGTTAGGGGAAATGTCTGTCTGTCTGTCTGTCTCTCTTTCTCTATCTATCTATCTATCTATCTATCTATCTATCTATCTATCTATCTATCTATCTATCTATCTATCTATCTATCTATCTATCTATCTCTATTTCTATCTCTCTAGCTAGCTATCATCTATCAAACATCTCTATATCTATCTATCTATCTGTCTGTCTGTCTGTTTATCTGTCTGTCTGTCTAGCTGTCTGTCTATCATCTATCTGTCTATCTATCTATCTATCTCATATCTCTATTATCTATCTATCTATCTCTCATCTATCTCTCTATTATCTATCTATCTATCTATCTATCTCATATCTCTATTATCTATCTATCTATCTATCTATCTCATATCTCTATTATCTATCTATCTATCTATCTATCTATCTATCTATCTATCTATCTATCTATCTATCTCATATATCTCTCTATTTATCTATCTATCTATCTCATATCTCTATTCTATCTATCTATCTATCTATCTATCTATCTATCTATCTATCTATCTATCTATCTATCTCATATATCTCTCTATTATCTATCTATCTATCTATCTATCTATCTATCTATCTATCTATCTATCTATCATCTATCTCTATTTCTATCTCTCTAGCTAGCTATCATCTATCAAACATCTCTATATCTATCTATCTGTCTGTCTGTCTGTTTATCTGTCTGTCTGTCTAGCTGTCTGTCTATCATCTATCTATCTATCTATCTATCTATCTTATTTCTAGCTCTCTAGCTAGCTATCCATCAAACATCTCTATCTATAGCTGTCTGTCTCTGTCTAGCTGTCTGTCTATATCTGTCTGTCTGTCTCTGTCTAGCTGTCTGTCTATTATCTATCTATCTATCTATCTATCTATCTATCTATCTATCTATCTATCTATCTATCTATCTATCTATCTATCTATCTATCTATCATCTATCTATCTCATTTATATTTTAAATTTATGTAGCTGTCCACCCTATACGCACATTCTAGGCAGCTGACAGAACAGGATAAGAGAAAAAAAAAAAACACAACCAATAATTCTAAACATAAGTAACAAACAAAAATAGCAACCAAGAAACCTTTTTTCTTGGGCTAAATGTCATGTTTTGCCTTCTGGATTATTATTGGGGAGATTATCTTAGAGCCAATAAGTGAAGAATAATAAAGCAGTCTTTAAAAAATAAGTCTAATAATTTGAACATAATATAGGCATTTATAGTTGTTGACTTACCTCCTTGCAGCAAACAGCCTGATTAGCACACGAAAAAAAATCTGCCTTGCCTCCCAGCAATTTGCCTCATGGAGCAAACAGCAAGTTTCACTTTCAATTTCTCCCACTCATCAGCTGTTACAGGCTGCAGGGATTGCTATATAGCTTATTGAAATCTCCACAAGCCCCCATTTGCTGCAAAGAGGTAAATTGTTGGGAGGCAGAGGCCAAAGGGTTGGGACCAGTGGGTGGGTGGGACTACATTCAATGCATAAGACACACCCACATTTTCACCCTCTTTTAGGGGGGAAAAGTGTGCATCTTATACTCCGAAAAATGTGATAATCAAGGAGCAAAACAATCTAAAACTAAGGAGAAGTTTCCTAATGGTGAGAAAGATTAACAGAAGTTGCCTCCAGAAGTTTTGGGTGCTTAATCACTGGAGGCTTTTAAGAAGAGACAAGACAGCTACTTGTCTGGAATGGGAGAGATCTCCTGCTCAAGCAGGGGTTGGACTAGAGGACCTCAAGGTCCCTTCCAATTCTATTCTGTTATCTCAAGTAGACTAAAGGAGACTAAAACATATGAAGAACGGTTGCAGGAACTGGGTATGTCTAGTTTAATAAAAAGAAGGACTGGGGGAGACATGATAGCAGTGTTCCAATATCTCAAAGGCTGCCACAAAGAAGAAGGAGTCAAACTATTCTCCAAAGCACCTGAGGGCAGAACAAGAAGCAATGGGTGGAAATTAATCAAGGAGAGAAGCAACTTAGAACTGAGGAGAAATTTCCCGACAGTTGGAACAATTAATAAGTGGAACAGCTTGCCTCCAGAAGTTGTGAATGCCCCAACACTACAAGTCTTCAAGAAGATGTTGGACAGCCATTTGTCTGAAATGGTATAGGGCTTCCTGCCTAGGCAGGGAGTTGGACTAGATGACCTCCAAGGTCCCTTCCAACTCTGCTATTGTATTGTATAAGTACATTTCAAATCAGGTTCAAGGGAGCTGGGAGATAGAAAGACTGGGTGTCTAGAGAAACCTTTTGGGCAGGAAATAGCATTGTCTGGGACACCTTCTGTTAGAATCATTTAGTCTTCCTGTGGGACAAAGACAACAGAAGAGTTACAAAGAAAGAAGTCACCCGAAGTAGAGAGCAGAGATTATGTCTCTCTTCTGCATCACCGAACCTTTGTTCTGGAGAAGGAGCTGAGCGTCCTCCCATCAGTGAAACGGTTTTGAGGCTTTTCAGCAGAACTTCAAACCAACCTCATCATGCAGATGGGAAGAACCGAAGGTCAAAAGTTGACTCCGGCTTGATTTAATATACAGAGATCAATAGCTCCATGAATTACTAACCAACTCTATTCATCCATGGCATACCTATTAAGGATGAACTGAAAGACAGAAAGAAATATATGTGAATATTCTTCTTCAGGGAGGTAGAATATTACTTTTTCATGGTGGACACATGCCTTAGAGATTACTATTCCAAGTGCTGGTCTATAATGAATAGCAAGACTGAAAGCGGCAAAGTAATACGATCCACTACATTTTGCAGATTTAACTTTTGATACCGGTCAATTCTGAAGCTGGCCTGACTGAGGCCATCTTGGGGACTTCGGTGTTGCCACAATGGTGCTGAGGGATAGGGAGGGGGGAAATAGAGATAGCCGGGGTTTCGTAGCCAAAACAAAATAGTTTCCCCTGAGAACCAAGGACACTCCCACAGGTGGCTGAAGAGAGGAGGAGTGGAGTTTCCAAGCAACCAGACAGCACCTTGATTGGAGCATGTGACTGATTGTTTGGGGAAGAATGGGAAACTTTTACTTTTAAATGAGGTGGAAACTGTGGGAACCTTTAGAGTAGGTTTTCACCAGTCTGTGCCAATATGATCTATCCAATAAACTGGTTCTTTGAGGAAGCTGCTTGCCTCAAATTTCTGTTTGCCATGGATGGAACCCTAACAATACCTTTTGTTTGACTCATTATTAAATAATTTGCAATAATAATGTAAGCCATGGAAAATCTAAGGGATGGATCAGAGGTGGTCTTCAGCAGGTTCTGCAGGTTCTGACCAGTTCTGGAGAACCGGTAGCGGAAATTTTGAGTCATTCAGAGAACCGGAAAATACCACCTCTGATTGGTCCCACCCCAATCTATTCTCTGTCTCCCGAGTCCCAGCTGATCGGGAGGAAATGGGGGTTTTACAGTATCCTTACCTTACCATGCCCACCAAGCCATGCCCACCAAGCCACATGAGAAGGAAGGACTCCCTGGAGAAGAGCCTCAAGCTGGGAACGATGGAGGGCAAAAGAAGAAGAAAGGGACGGCAGAGAAGGATGCTGCTGGATGGAGTCACCGAAGCAGTCGGCATGAGCTTCAATGGACTCCAGAGGATGGTAGAGGACAGGAAGGCCTGGAGGAACGTTGTCCATGGGGTCCCGATGGGTCAGACACGACTTTGCGACTCACAACAATTCCTTCCCTGGAAAACTCTCCTCTTCTTCGAAAGACATTTTGGAAGCAAATTCTATGGCATTCAATTGAAGGAATTGGTGGTACAGGGGAAAAAATGAAGGAGTTTTCATCTGCTCAATGTGGAAATACATATGCCCCAGATTTCAACTGTTGCCTGCTGCACTTGCTTGTTATTTATGCAAATTCATTTGGCTATAGGTGAAAAGGCTTTTGATGTTGGAGCTTATCTGGTCTTTACCCTCAATGCGCTTGTCATTCCCTGCAATGCTGGGAGGCTCCATTGTGATATTTAATCTGGTATTCCAAAAGGAAATGTCATCTAGACCGACATGGAAAATTTAACTGCCAAAGAGCCTGAGGGATTCAGTTTTCGCATCCAGTCGGTAAAAAACGCGGAGTGGATTTGTTTGTCTTTCAGGCTTTGAGTCACCGGCTTATTTTGTATCCGTCGCCCTTCTCGATGCGATGTTGCATTTTCCAACCCACTTATTTGCTCTGGTTTTCCAGCTTTCAAAGGAGGAATGGAATGTCATGCCAGATATCCTAGGGCAGGGGTCTGCAAAGTTGGCTCTTTTAAGACTGGTGGACTTCAACTTCCAGAATTCCCCAGCCAGCCATGCTGGCTGGGGAATTCTGGGAGTTGAAGTCCACCAGTCTTAAAAGAGCCAACTTTGCAGACCCCTGTCCTAGGGGTTTGGAGTATTGTTGACCTTGTAAGAACTTCAGAGTTAGATGAAAACATAGGAAGAACGGTTGCAGGAATTGGGTATGGCCAGGCTGGAGAAAAGAAGGACTAGAGGGTGTTGTGATAGCAGTGTTTCCAATATTTGAGGGGCTTCCCCAAGAGGAGGGGGTCAACGTATTCTCCAAAGCACCAGAAAGCAAGACAAGTAACAATGGATGGGAACTAATCAAGGAGAAAAGCAACCGGGAATTAAGGAGAAACTTCCCAACAGTGAGGACAATTAACCAGCGGAACAGAAGTTGCCTTCAGAAGTTGTGGGTGTTCCCAAGTAAAGGAGATGAAGAGTGTGAAGTAGAGGAGAGAAGTAAGGGAAGAAGAGAGGGATAGGAGAGAGGGCAAGGGGGGAAGAGGAGGAGGGAAATGAGGAGTGGAAAGGGGAGAGAGGAGAAGGAGAGAGGAAGGGGAAGTAGAGAAGAGAAGGATGACAGAGGGAAGAAAGGAGGTAGGGAGGGGGAGGGGAGAGGGAGAAGAAAGTGATGGATAGGGTGCAAATATGGTGTATGGGGAGCAGAAGAGCCAATAATTGTTTTGGGGAGTTGATGATAAGATGAATTGATGTAAATGTTTAATAATACAATATGATGATGTTGGTTATCATTATCATTATCATTATCATTATCATTATCATTATTTATTTATTTATTTATTTATTTATTTATTTATTTATTTATTTATTTATTTATTTATTTATTTATTTATTTATTTATTTATTTATTTATTTAATATACCGCCCTTCTCCCTCTTGGGACTCAGGGCGGTGAACAGCCACAGTAAAAACAGGAAATACAAAAGTTAAAATGACATATTAAAATATATTAAATATTTTGGTCCACAGTTAAAACCCAATACTAAAAACCCAATTAAAAAGGCTATGACAGGCCGGCTTCATGAAATAGATGTGTCTTCAGGGCCCGATGGAAAAGACGTAGGTCTGAGATCGTGCGTAATTCAGGGGGTAGGTCATTCCAGAGGGCAGGAGCTGCCACAGAGAAGGCTCTCCCCCTGAGGGTCACCAGCCAGCATTGTCTGGCCGATGGCACCCTGAGGAGGCCCTCTCTGTGGGAGTGAACTGGTCGGTGGGAGGTATTTGGCAGCAGGAGGCGGTCTTGCAGATAACCAGGTCCCTTGCCATGGAGCGCTTTGAAGGTGGTCACCAGTATCTTGAAGCGCACCCGGAAAGCCACAGGCAGCCAGTGCAGCTCACGTAGGAGAGGTGTCACATGGGAGCATCTAGATGCTCCCAAAATCCCCCGCGCGGCCACATTCTGAACTAACTGGAGCCTCCAGGTGCACCTCAAGGGAAGCCCCATGTAGAGAGCGTTACAATAGTCCAGGCGGGAGGCGACGAGAGCTTATGTAATAGTATTCATGTGGTTATATGTTATGGAAATGACATATAACCAATTTTTTTTGGAAAAATAGAAATAATAAATAAATAAATAAATAATTTATAACCCGCTCTATCTCCCCAAAGGGACTCGAGGCGGGGCACAGGGAAATTTAAAATGCATATAAAATTACAGACAATACAATATTAAAAAGAATTAAACAAAACCCTGTGCTAAAATCCCAGAGCTAAAAACAAACCCCTAAAAAACCCTAAAAACAGTTAAGCTATCCCAGGCCGGCCAAGCAGAAGAAATGTGTTTTTAATGTTTGACGGAAGGAGCGGAGGTTCTTAGATGAAAGGTTCCAACGATCAGCTGTGTGACAATCAGCTGTGCCGCACGATTTATATTCGCTGGAAATTCGCTTTCTAGGGAATCTAAATCACTTGGAACAGCTGTTCCCTCCCCCCTCGCTGTTCTATATGCCTTTGCAGACTCAAAAAAAGGCTTCTTAGCACTTGCGGTGCGCATGCGCGTGAAATGAAGAGAACCGGTAGCAGACTCCGAAGCATTTCACCCCTGATCTGCACCCTGTCTTACCCAATGGGGTCTTTTCTTCTTCTTCTGATATCGTAATTGGCCTCATTAGCAACCTAATATTGCTTCCCCTCTTTTATTGGCTGGATTGTCCTGATTTATTCGTCAGAAAAAGGTTGGAGAATTAAGGAGAGATGCTTTGGGCAAAAAACAGCACATAAGCGCCCAAACCCTGGGATTCCTACGAAAGCTTTAATCTATTTCCATTCAGGAGCAGACAGTTCTTTCTCCAGGCATTGGTTTTCTGCAAGGCTGCTGTATGATTTATTAGCTCGGCGCACAGTTTTAATGTAATTTTTTTCCATGGTGTTGCACGGGCCCTTGAGCTACCTACAAAGGCCTTTGTCTTGGAACTGCTGACTAGAGAATACGCTACTTCCACTGCAGTCAAATCGAGGTATGATTTGTTCATCTGTTCCCAGTCTGCCCCACGGGATTTGATGAAGCTTGTCTTCCTGCTGAGCACAGTACAAGCGAGAGAGAATCTTCTTTTGAGTTTGCCGAAAATTTTGCCTGTCCACGGTAGGTGGAAGATACACCGGAGAACTATTGAACTTGGTTGCCTCGGAGACAGCGCTGGAAGCCAAGGAGCCCCCTGGCTGAAAAATCCAACTTTGTGACAAATTCACAAGGTGGCTTCAGGCAAATCTCTCTATCTGTGGATCTCTCTCTCTCTCTCTCTCTCTCTCTCTCTCTCTCTCTCTCTCTCTCTCTCTCTCTCTCTCTCTCTCTCTCTCTCTCTCTCTCTCTCTCTCTCTCTCTCTCCATCTCTCTGTATCTCTCAAGGAATCTCAGAAGGGAAATGCAACAACTTTATTTTAAAGTTTGTTGTGTTTTATTGTAAAGTAATTCTTTACAATAATACAGACCAATTCTCGAATAATGCTCATCTGCCTGGAATCCACACTGCATATCAGACATAAATACAATTGAGTGAGTCCAGAGGTATTTCACAAGAAGAGTCCTCCACTTCTCTGCTCGCAACAGAATCCCTTCTGCCACTGGGCTCAAAATTTTGGGCTTAGACAACCTGGAACTACGCTGCCTTCGGTCTGACCTAAGCGTAGTACACAAAATTGTCTGCTACAATGTCCTACCTGTCAACGACTACTTCTGCTTCAGCCTCAATAATACACACAGGCAAACAATGGATACAAACTCAAGGTTAACCACTCCAAACCAGATTGCAGAAAATACGACTTCAGCAACAGAATGGTCAATGCCTGGAATGCTCTACCTGACTCCGTTGTTACATCCTCAAATCCTCACAGCTTCAACCTTAAACTGTCTAGTATGGACCTCACCCCACTCCTAAGAGGTCCGTAAAGGGGGCGTGCATAAGCGCAGCAGCGTGCCTTCCATCCCTGCCCTACTGTCCGCATTTATTTGTACTCATTTCATGTGCTCGTGTCCATGTCTGTACTTATGCCTGTTATCTTGTACATGTTTGACCAACTAAACAAAGAAAAAAGTAAAGTGAGAACAAAAGGGGAAGCTTTTAACAGGCGGCGAAAAGCATCCCATCAAACTTGTCCTGGGAATCTTTGCTTAATTTTCAGGGCCTTTCTAAGCACAAGCCAAAACGCCACTACCTACTTCAAAAGGGTGGAAGGGAAGGAGGGAAGAAATGAGATCATTTTCAAGGGCCGCCCATAAGACCTCGGCTATGCCATAGAACAGGTGTTCTTTGGGTTGGCTCTATCGTCAAGCAAAGTCAAGGAGCTGAAATGGGGCCAAACATCTGGAACAATTCATTTGGGGAAGAGTAAGCCAAGAGCAAATGTTATGGCCGGTTTGGAGAACCTCCAAACCAGCTGATGAAAGATTGTAAAATGTAATCTGTTAAGCTGATGCAATGAAGATGATTCAGCAATATATGGTATCACTTTTTTAAAGACTCTGATAGGTGCCATACAAGTCCTTTCTCTTTTGCATTGCATTGGCATCCATCAGTCTCCAAAGACGGTGGTTATTGTGCTCTGGGAAGAGGTCAAAGCTGGAGGGTCCTCTCCAGAGCACGAGGCCTGGGTAGATCAATATGGAGGATAGACGGTTACCCAAGCAGCAGATCCTCCCCTCTCCATGTCGCTGAAATGGTCCAATGGAACGGCAGAGCTGATACGATGGGTTCCAGCTGCATTGCAGGAGTTACCAGAACGTGGTTGTACACAGTCACGAACTGCTTCTGGGACTCCAGCTCCGGATTTTGCCTGGAGGTTGACTCCCGAAGCCTTTTCCAGAAGTGGATAGAGCCACAAGGCAGTGGAGGTATGTAATCGGAGTTTCCCTTCTCCTAGAAGATGGTTCTGCTGCTTGGTCTGCCGTTGGGGCATAGAGCCCTCTTCCACCTTCCAAACCGTGGACCATCTTTTCCCATAACCCTGGAAAGGGGCCCTTACGAGGTGCCACCAGCCGGGCCAGCTGGACCAAGGTTTTTTAAGGAGGTGTTACTCCTCCATCACTCACCCTTTGTCCTGCTTGTGACAGGCAGAGCCTGGCTTCCCAAACGTTGGGCCCAGGATGGCGGTTTTTTTTCTCTTTTAAGAGGTGTCTATATATAGGTGGCCATTAGAGGGCATCTCTCCCACCCTCCCTCCCTCTCTCTCATCGTGTATCTCATTTCTCTCCTTGTGTCCGTAGCTGAGAGGCAAGGGATTTATCTGCCATATGCATGTCTGTATATAAGTATATATTAACCACTATTAACTGTATGAAGGTTCTGTGTGCTGTTTTTTGCTCCTGGGTTTATCTCATAATAACAGCCACGCTGCCAATATCATTCTCTTTGACAATATCAAGGAGAAAGTTTGGGATTGCACAACAACTGTCTTCCAGGACACTAAGGACTACTCCAGGGAAGTTCCAGTCAATTTATTCTCCATAGCACCCAAGGGCAGGACAAGAAGAAATAGGTGGAAGCTCATCAGAAGGCAATCCAACCTGGAATTAAGCAGGACTTTCTAACAAGTGAAAACAATTAAAAATGGAACAGCTTTCTTCCCAGGGTTATGAGTGCTCTGATATCAAGAAAATATTGTTCAACCACTTGTTGGATGGAATAAGGACTCCCACCTTGGGCAGGAGGTTGTTCTAGAAGATGGTTGCAGGAACTGGGCATGACTAGTCTAGTGAAGAGAAGGACCATGAGAGCAGTCTCCCAATATTTGAGGGGCTGCCACAGAGAGGAAGGGGTCAAGCTATTTTCCAAGGCACCTAAAGGTCAGACAAGGAATCATGGATGGAAACTGAGCAAGGAGAGACTCAACCTAGAAATAAGGAGGAATTTTCTGACAGTGAGAACAGTCAACCCATGGAACAGAAGTTGACTTTGGAAGTTGTGGGAGCTTCAACACAGCTTCAAGACTTTCAAGAAAGACTGAACTGCCATCTGTCAGAAATGGTGTAGGATCTCCTGCTTGGGCGAGGGGAGGGGTTGGACTGGATGACCCTTCCACAAGGTCCCTTCCAACTCTGTTAATCTATGATTCTATGTTCTACTAGCTATACCCGGCCACGCGTTGCTGTGGCCCAGTCTGGTTAAATGGCCAACCAATCTGCACACATACACACAACCACCGTATAACCCCCAACCTACCTACCTACTGTATTTCTCCCTATCTATCCCTCTACCTACCTACCTACCTATTGTATTTCTCCCTATCTATCCCTCTACCTACCTACCTACCTACTGTGTTTCTCCCTATCTATCTATCCATCCCCCTACCTACCTATTGTATTTCTCCCTATCTATCCCTGTACCTGCCTACCTATCTACCTACTGTATTTCTTACTCTCTATCTATCCCTCTATTTATCTACCTACCTACTGTATTTCTCCCTCTATCTATCCCTCTACCTACCTACCTACCTACCTACCTACCTACCTACTGTATTTCTCCCTCTCTATCTATCCCTGTACTTACCTACCTACCTACTGTATTTCTCCCACTATCTATCCCTCTACCTACCTACCTACCTACCTACCTACCTACTGTATTCTTCCCTCTCTCCCTCTACCTATCTACCTACCTATTGTATGTATCTCTATATACCTGTACCTATCTACCTGTACCTGCTGTATTAGTCCCTCTCGTTTATCCCTCTACTTACCTAACTACCTACTGTATTTCTTCCTCTCTCTATATTCCTCTACCTAAATAAATAGCCCTCCCCTCCCCAGACCTCTCCCTCTCTCTGTGTATCAGTCTCCCCTTTCGCAAGCAGCGAAAAGGCCGGCATATCGAGCTGAGGAGTCGAGGGCTGCCTCCTCCCACAGTGAGCGTGGCCGTCCGGGCACCGCATGCCCACCCCCACCAGCCCCGCGCCGCCCCCGCCGCCCCGCGACACGCAGCCCACGCCGCCCCCGAGCCCCGCGACACGCAGCTCCCGCCGCCCCCGAGCCCCGCGACACGCAGTCCCCGCCGCCCGGCAGGCGCACCACGGGCAGGACAGCCGGCCATGCCCCCACCAGCTCTCTCCAACGGCTCCGGAAAGTGCACCTCGGAGAATGCACCTCGGAGAGAGCTAGTGGAGACGTGGCCGGCTGCCCTGCCCGACACGCCCGCCAGGCGACTACCACACGGGGCTCGGACGGTTCTGATCCTGTGGCCCTGCGTGCGTGTGCGTGCGCGTGTGCGCGTGCGTGTGCGTGTGCGTGTGGAAGAGAGCGGCTGCAGGCAGACAGGGAGGCGCATGCGTTGCTTTCCACGTTGCCCCTGGCAACGTTCCTTCAAGGCGGTTTTCTGCCGTTACGTGTCCATGACGTATAGCCGGATGGGAGGAGTTACACGGAGCTTAAACCATGTTCAGTGAGTAACTTTTATTTGTGCCTGCCTTGCACATGATACACGTGTGCTAGGCACAAAATGATTTGCTATTCTATTATCAGAAGTCCTTGTCAACATTGTGTGAAAGTTTGGTATAAATCGGTCCAGTACTTTTTGAGATTAGTGGATTCATACAAACTATTTTACATTTTTATTTATATAGATGATCAGAAATAGGGCTGCTAACTTGTTCTCTTGCCAAGTTCTCCATATAAATAACATGCTATATCAGTTTCTAAATCTAACATTGGTGTAGGGTCTCCTGCTTGGGCGGGGGGGTTGGACTACAAGGTCTCTTCCAGTCCTGTGACTCTATGTCTCTAATAATGGGTTGAGTTGCTTAACAAAGCTGTGACAGAATGTCTATTATTCGATTGTTTTAAGGACTGGGGTCAGTTTTCTTACTGCCCTGTGAGCTTACCAGCTCTCATTTTTCCATGGGCCCAAACAAAACTTGGATCGCTTTTTCACCCATTACATTTCTCAGCTAAAAACTTCTGTGCAGTGAAACTTCTCCAGTTTGAAGATATGTTACTTTGCGGTGATTATTTCAGCTCAAAGCAAAATGTTTCCCCTTAAAGGAATGTGACCCATGATTTGAGGGTTTTTTATTTTAGATTCACCTCTCAAACTTTTTCATTTCCACAATGGAGCAACGATGATATAAAGTAGAAATATACAATATAAAATTGCTGATGTAGCAATTGATAATAATGATCACTGGGGGAGCTTGAGAGACAACATAAGGGTTCGATAGATCTCAGAAGTAAATTATCACTCTTCAAAGCTAGATGGGGAAAAGAGGGCAACTCAAGAAATCCTTGGGATAATTTCTTCCCATTCGTTCCTAAGCTGAACTAAAGAAAGATCATTGCAAGGAGTTAGTTCCATCTGAAGAGCACTAATAAAAAGAGCAAATTCCTGTGAAGAGGACTATCAAAACCAGAAGCAGTTACAGCCGCCAGGTGGGATTGGCTACTTCATTCCAAGTCCAAACACAATTGAATTAAAATAAATAATGGAAAGTGACGATTGAAAGTGTGTGACTTTTCATCATTCTCACCTCTTTTACATAGGCGCTTCTTTTACATGAGCAAGAATTCTCTTAATGAAAACTGAAGCTTTCACTATTCTCAGGAAGGTTAACAGATTTAACAGAGTTGGAAGGGACCTTGTAGGTCATCTAGTCCAACCCCCTGCCCAAGCAGGAGACTCTACACCATTTTTGACAAATGGCAGCCCGGTCTCTTCTTGAAAGCCTCCAGGGATGATGCTTCCACAACTTCCGAAGGCAACTTCTGTTCCATCGGTCGATTGTTCTCACTGTCAGAAAATTTTCTTTTTATTTCCTGTTTGAATCTCTCCTTGGTCAGTTTCCATCCATTATTCCTTATGGAATAATGGATGGAGGTATTCCAGTATTCCATGGATACTGTAAACTCTCCATTCCCTCTCCACTTCAGGGGAAGGATGCTGCAAAATCTCCATTCCCTCCCCACCCCACTAACCTGCTTTCCAGCTCTGTTCTCCTGTTCAGGGCAACGAAAGAAGATCAGCTGGGAGTCTGGGAGGCAACAGGGGCGTGGCCAGCCTATTTGCCGGTTCTCCGAACTACTCCAAACCTCCACTAGAGGTTCTCACAGAACCTGTCAGAACCGGCTGAATCCCACCTCTGATATGTGCTCTCCTATCGTTACAATCCAAGGAGACTGTTTTATAATGAATCCAAACTTTGCTCTGTCTGCCCAACTTAATCTTTATTATTTACCAACGCTGGTACATTTTTATAATCTGGACTTCAATTACCAGAACTCTCCAGCCAGCATGCTGGCCGCTTAAAATTCTGGCCTTTGAAATACATCTGTTTGAAGGTTGCCACAATTAGGAAACCTTGCAGTAGCTTGTGAGAGGCTGAGACAAGAATCTGCCCAGATGATGCCCAGGGAAGACTGGAAAAGAAGGCCCAGGATGAAAGAGCTGTGGTTGAGTTGAGATTTGGAGTGAACTTCAGGTCTGATCTTAACAGCACCACAGCTGTCAGATAAGTGGTAGTCTTCTTTGTCGCTTAATGTAATGCACTGGGAGAATATCCATGAAAGCAGGTGGAAGAGCCGCAGCCTAGATCCGTGATGGCGAACCTTTTTTGCCTCGGGTGCCAAAAGCACACACGCTCGCGCTATTGTGCACGCTCGTGTGCCCACCCCCATAATTTAATTCCTCCCATGCTGTGCCCCATGAGCATGCATGTGTGACACCCCCTGCTGCCCCACACATCTGTGCACAGCTTTTTGGGAACCTGGGGAGGGCAAAAATGACCTCCCCTGCAGCTCCAGAGGCTGGAAATGGCCCGTTTTCTGACTTCCGGTGGGCCCGATAGGTCCATTTTTCACCCTCCTGAGGCTCCAGAGGCTTCCTAGGAGCCTGGGGAGGGCCAAAAAAGCCCCAACACACAAACCAGAAGTTCAGGGATGGACTTCCAGGTGGCCCGTGGGGCCATTTTTCTCCCTCTGGAGGCTTCAGGAGGGCAAAAAATGGCTGAAAATCAGCTGCCAAGCACGCTCATGTGTGCTAGAGCTGGCAGGGCAACGCCTCGCGTGCCCTCAGAAATGGCTTCATGTGCCACCTGTGGTACCCATGTCATAGGTTCGCCATCACGGGCCTAGATAATGGTTAGAGATATCTCTGTCTTCAGAAGGAATGGGGGCAGAGAAAGGTGCTCAGAAGAGATGCTCCCCCTAGGACTCTGAAAAGGGAGGCGGAGAAGGGACTTCAGACTTGCAAGATTCTGTTCTTATAACCTTACAATGAAGTCAGCATTAGTAGTCATAACTGGGGTTTCTTGTCTACACTACAGATGGTCCTCAGCTTCCAGCCCTAAAATTTCTCTTCGGAAACCCTTGAGTGAAATACAAGCAATATACCATACAAACAATATATGTCTCTCTGTCTGTCTGTATGTATCAATGGTAGGTTCCGGATCCCGTTGCAACCAGTACGATGCAACGGGGCCAGGTGTCCACCTACATGCAGAATGCCGCAACACGCACATGCGTACTTACCACCCGCGACACTCCAGCTGCTCGGTTGAGCGTCGCGCAGGGGCCGTGCACTCCGTGCAAATGCATGTAAGCCCCAATCGGCTCAAATACAGGTAAGAAGGGCAGGTGGGTGGGTGGGCCCTCAGCAGCACTGTACTGGAACGGTACCTGGTGCTCCCAGCAGGCACCGGATCACCTGAACCGGGGCGTACCGGTCGTATCCCACCACTGGTATGTCTATATGTATTTAACAACCCCATAATCCTTTACGGAGTGGAGTCTGAGCAACTGAATGAAGCTGAGTGTTTCCTGGCCAGATGCCCTTCCTGTCGCCAATGCAGAGCTTTGTTCAATAGATTTTTTTTTCCTCATTTTGCCCAGAGAGAGAAATATCTGCCTGTACCTAGGATTGAACTCACAGTCTCCTGATTGTGAGATGAGAGCTCCACCTATAGGCCACTGCATGTGTGTGTGTGTGTATTCGCACGCGCGCGCACACACACACACACACATATACAGTGTTGAATTTTTGCTGATAAATAAATGAAGGGAGACTAGTATAGATCTATTTCAAGCTATTTAGCTCTCATCAGCTAGCCATACCCTTGCTGGGATTCGAACCAGGGCTGTTTTTACATATTAGGCAGTTATATTAACCTCTAAGCCACAAGTTTTCCTCCCTTATCAGCTGAGCCAGGGGAATGATTAAGGGAAGCAGTATGCTCCCTCCCATATTTGGGCATACCAGATGCTTTGACAAAAGAAAAAAAACACAATACATGTATTAAATTTAAGAAAAAAGGGGTAGGCAAATATCAACAATGACAAATTCACCCCTACTTCTTTCTTTGCTATCCCTTTCCTTTCTCTGTTCCGAATAACAGAGTTTGATGGGTCCACGGAGGTCTTCTAGTCCAATCAAGTGGGAGACCCTATACTATTCCAGACAAATTGCTGTCCAGTATCCTCTTAAAAGCCTCCAGTGATGGAGCATCCACAACTTCTGAAGGAAAACCATTTCACTGATTAATTGTTCTCACTGTCAGGAAGTTTCTCCTTAGTTCTAAGTTGCTTCTCTCCTTGGTTAGTTTCCACCCATTACTTCTTGTCCTACCCTCGGGTGCTTTGGAGAATAGCTTGACTCCCTCTTCTTTGTGGCAACCCCTGAGATATTGGAAGACTGCTCTCATGTCTCCCCTGGTCCTTCTTTTTATTAAACTAGACATATCAGTTCTATCAACTGTTATTTATATGTTGCATAGAATAGAATGGAATGGAATGGAATGGAATAGAATAGAATAGAATAGAAATATCACAGTGCAAAGGGACCTTGGAGGTCTTCTAGTCCAATCCCACTTAGGCAGGAAACCCTTCACCACTTCAGGTAAAGAGTTATCCAACCTCTTCTTTAAAATGTCCAGTGTTGGAGCATTCACAACTCTTGGAGACAAGCTGTTCCACTGACTAATTGTTCTCACTGTCAGGAAGTTTCTCCTCAGTTCTAAGTTGCTTCTTTCCTTGATTAGTTTCCACCTATGGCTTCATGTCCTACCCTCAGATGCTTTGGAGAATAGTTTGACTCCCTCTTCTTTGGGGCAACCCCTGAGATATGGAAAGATGGCTATCATGTCTCCCCTGGTCCTTCTTTTTATTAAACTAGACATACCCAGTTCCTGTAATTTCCACATTTTTGCTTCTTTGCTGTTTGCCATCCATTCTTTTTCTTGCTTCCCTCTTTCCACCCCAGGATCCTGCCATGATAGGGAGAACACATCACTCTTCCCAGAGATTTCAACGGATCACTAAGTAGCCCAACAACCTTTTGAACCAAGGGGTTGTGTGTTGCTGATCCCTATTCTGAGATGAGGAGCATCTGTTCTGACCTAGGCTTCCCAAAATCACGAAGCAGGTTCCTTGTCCCGACAAAACCCCTTTTTATAAAGCTCATGTGCAAACAGTCTTTCAAGGGTGAATTTACAACTACAGACCTTATCAGAGTTGGAGAGCTGCCAAGCCCATATCTTCCAAATGCCACGCTCTACAAGAAAATAGGAGTCTCTGAGAGTCACAAACGAGTCTTCACACTAATTAAGTGAACAAATTGTCTCCTGCAAACTCCACTCCCCTTTTGCTCCTCTTTATTCCCTATGGGAGGGGCCGTTCACCATCCACCTGTGCCTTGACTGCCAAGTCAGCCTTTGTTCCTTAACTGTTCCCTTCTCCTGGCAGCTCTGCACATGCGCACACTGGGAACAGGCTCCAGCTGTTCTTCTGCCCAACTGATCTCCGACTTTGAAGGCAGCTGATAACTGTCAGACGGCCCTGGCCCCCTCTCTGCCTCCGACACAGAGCCCTCATCCGAGCCTTCCCCAGACTCCTGGACTGGCCCATGCTCCTCCCCAACCTCCTCACTGTCTGACTCTTCTGCCTGCCGTTGGTGGGCCACAACTACACCATTCAGATCTGCTACTTTCTCCTCTCACAACTTCGTAGCCCAGAAAGGAGAAGGGATTGTTTTTAGTCATCTTTCAGCCAGACTTTGATTATGGCAATAGTATATGAGGTCACTGCTCAGTCAATTGTTAAACAAATTGCAAATTCTCCCCCAAACAGCAGCGAGAGGCAGTCATTACTAACTGTAATGTAACAACTCCTAGTGGAATTACATCTGGCTGCATATGGACATCCGAGGCGTAAATTAGGCAGCCTCTGATTATCTTAAAAGAAAACTCTGTCATTAAACTTATTTTATCGGCGCCAAACAAGGAGAACCGCCGAGAGGAAGCTGCACATTCCAGGAAGCCACGAGAAGAAAAGTAATTGGCATCACTGCTCCCTTCCCTCGCCTGCCATTTCCGTATCCCACTCCTCCTTCGCTCCTGATCCTCTGTCAGTGTCTGCCTCTATATCGCTTGCTTGCTTGCTTGCTATCGGCTGCCATAGTAGTGGGGAGGGAGAGCTTTTTGGTATTTGGGAGGGGAATCGTGCTGGTGGAGATATCTCGAAAAGGGAGTTTTGTTCTCACCATCTTCCGTGCCTGCTGAAGGCTCATGATCAAGGTCAACCATCTCTGCATACCAGCTGGATGAGGCCACCTGGGTTTGCACCCCACAGGACACCCTTGGGGGCTGGAGATTGGACATTTAGCTTGGGTTGTTGTGGGGAGGGATTTGAGAAAACTTTTGATGTGTACAAGTTTGCATCTTTTTCCCTCAGATCTTGCTTTACTTTTGCTGTTTTCACTTCGTATTCAGTAAAAGTACCTTTACTCTAAAACAGGGGTAGTCAACCTTTTTATACCTACTGCCCGCTTTTGTATCTCTGTTAGTAGTAAAATTTTCTAACCGCCCACCGGTTCCACAGGAATGGTGATTTATAAAGTAGGGAAGTCAATTAAATTTAAAAAAGGAAAGTGCTTCTGTATCGGACAAAACCCCTACCGCCCTCCATGAAAGCTGGAACGCCCCCTAGGGGGCAGTAGGGACCAGGTTGACTACCACTGATTAGATAGATAGATAGATAGATAGATAGATAGATAGGTAGGTAGGTAGGTAGGTAGGTAGGTAGGTAGGTAGGTAGATAGATAGATAGATAGATAGATAGATAGATAGATAGATAGATAGATAGATAGATAGATAGATAGATAGATAGATAGATAGAGAGATAGAGAGATAGATAGAGAGATAGATATAAGAGAGAGAGAGAGAGACAGAGAGAGAGAGAGAGATTAAGGGTAGTCATCCTTTTTAAATCTACTGCCCACTTTTGTATCTCTGTTAGTAGTAAAATTTTCTAACCGCCCACCAGTTCCACAGTAATGGTGATTTATAAAGTAGAGAAGTCAATTAAATTTAAAAAAGGAAAGTGCTTCTGTATCGGACAATACCCCTCCTGCCCACCATGAAAGCTGGAACGCCCACTAGGGGGCGGTAGGGACCAGGTTGACTATCACTGCTTTAAAACCATGGAGTTGGGGATTTCCTTTCTTGGTTATTGAATGAGGCAAGCCTGACAGACAGCCTCCGTTGTAGACATATTCCAAAGAAGGAGACTGTGGAGGGGGAAAGATGGTAAGGAGGAGGGCGGGAAAGGTTGTCGAGAGTGTGGTGGCACAACAGTGGTGGTTCTCCTCCTACCTCTCTGGCCGATCGCAATTTGTGTTGACAGGAGAGCAGAGGTCGACCCCGAGACCCCTCACATGTGGGGTGCCTCAGGGGTCGGTCCTCTCGCCTCTCCTGTTCAACACATACATGAAGCCGCTGGGCGAGATCATCCGTGGTTTTGGGGTAGAGTATCATCTCTACGCTGATGATACTCAGCTGTATATATCTACCCCAAACCACCCCAACGATGCCGTAGCGGTGATGTGCCAGTGCCTGGAAGCCGTGCGGATCTGGATGGGAAGTAACGGACTCAGGCTCAACCCAACCAAGACCGAGTGGCTGTGGTTTCCGGCTGCCCGATTCAACCAGCTGACTCCATCGCTGGCCATAGGGGGCGAACATCTTGCCCCTGTGGATGGGGCGCGCAACTTGGGTGTCCTCCTGGATACCCGGCTGTCCATGGAAGATCAAGTGACAGCCATGGCCAGGAGGGCATTTTACCAGGTTCACTTGGTACGCCAGTTGCGCCCCCTATTGGATCGGGACGCCCTTCGCACAGTCACTCATGCTCTCGTGACATCCCGACTGGACTATTGCAACTCTCTCTACATGGGGCTCCCCTTGAGGTGCACCCGGAGACTTCAGTTGGTCCAGAACGCAGCCGCGCGAGCAATAATGGGAGCCTCTAGGTTTACCCACGTAACACCGCTCTTGCGCGAGCTGCACTGGCTACCTGTCGTCTTCCGGGTGCGCTTCAAGGTGTTAGTCATCATCTTCAAAGCGCTCCATGGCTCGGGACCTAGCTATCTGCGGGATCGGATCCTGCCCCATACATCCTCACGGCCGATTCGCTCCCACAGAGAGGGACTTCTCCGGGTGCCGTCCACTAGACTTTGTCAGCGGGCGACGCCCAGGGGAAGGGCCTTCTCTGTGGCGGGCCCAGCCCTCTGGAATGACCTTCCCCCCGATATCAGGACAACCACGGACCTCCGCTCCTTCCGCCTAAAATTAAAGACACATTTGTTTCGCTTGGCTGGCCTAGGGTAGTCTCTTTTTAGATTGGGGATTTTAGTTTTAATATGGGATTTTAGCGCAGGGTTGGTTTAATTTCTTTTTATTGTTGTATACTGTTTGTGTTTTATATGTTATTTTAAATTCCCTGTGCCCCGCCACGAGTCCCTTCTGGGAGAGAGAGCGGGTTATAAATTAAATTATTATTATTATTATTATTATTATTATTATTATTATTATTATTATTATTATTATTATTATTATTATTATTATTATTATTATTATTATTATTATTATTATTATTAAATAACACAGAAACACACTGTTAACTTCCCTCATATTTATGTGTTAACTATTCATCTACAGATAGTCCTTGACAGATTAACAGAGTTGGAAGGGACCTTATAGGTCATCTAGTGCAACTCTCCCGCTCAAGCAGGAGACACAGCTACGGTGGCCTAAAGGTGGAGCTCTTGCCTCACAATTAGGAGGTTGTGCGTTCGATCCTAGGTAGAGGCAGATGTGGGGTCTCCTGCTTGGACAGGGGGTTACCGGACTAGATGACCTGCAAGGTCCCTTCCAACTCTGTTAACCTGTTACCTTACGCCATTTCTGACAGATGGCAGCCCAGTCTCTCCTTGAAAGCCTCCAGTGATGAAGCTCCCACAACTTCCAAAGGCAACTTCTGTTCCATTGAATATAGAATACCAGAGTTGGAAGGGACCTTATAGGTCATCTAGTCCAACCTCCTGCTCAAGCAGGAGACCCTACACCACTTCGATTAAAAAGCAGTCCAATCTCTTCTTGAAAGTCTCCAGTGATGAAGCTCCCACAACTTCTGAATGCAACTTCTGTTCCACTGGTTGATTGTTCTTACTGTCAGAAAATTCCTCCTTATTATTACTGAATCTCTCCATGGTCAGTTTCCATCCATTGTTCCTTGTCTTGCCTTCAGGTACCTTGGAAAATAACCTGACCAAGAATCTCCATAGATTGGCTTGCAGTAGTTTCCCACTTCCCTCTACCCATTTAATACCTCTCCTTTCACCTCTTTAGTGCCACTGGGGGGGGGGGGGATCCATTGAGAAGCACCATTCAGGAGAGGAAGAGGGAAGCATGTCATCTCCCACCATCATCATCTCTTTTTAACCACCCCATAATCCCTTGTGGGGTGAAGTCTGGGCAACTGAATGGAACTGAGTGTTTACTGGCCAGATGCCTTTCTTGTCACCAACGCGGAGTTATATTCTCAACGTGCCCAGAGAGAGAAATATCTGCCTCTATTTAGGATTGAACTCACAACCTCCTGCTTGTGAGGCGAGAGCTCCACCTCTTGGCCACCACACCACTCAAACATGCCTTCTCCCATCTCCATTGTAATATTTCCTACCCATCACCTGCATTATTTTTTTTCTATTTTTTAAAAATCTGCTTGTCTATCAGACAAAGGATTCTAGAGAGGAGGTTTGCTTTGTGTCCAATGCTGTTTGTATGTTTCTTGATGTAGGCAGTGAGGCTCTTACATGCACTAAAGCAGGGGTCTCCAACCTTTGCAACTTTAAGTCTGAAGGACTTTAGCTCCCAGACTTCACCAGCCAGCTTTGCTTCTCCAGCCAGCTGGCTGGCTCCAGCTGGCTGGAGAAGTCTGGGAGCTGAAGTCCTTCAGACTTAAAGTTGCAAAGGTTGGAGACCCCTGCACCAAAGGATTTCCAAATAACTACAGTGGAAGAATGGAAGGTGAAGCTGGCAGAGATGGTGAAATTGACAGACTTGAGGAAAGAAAAGTAATTGACCAATTTTATTTCTACTTGGAAACCATTTTTTTGGACTTTTTGCAGGAAACGGAAAGGAATGAAAAGTTTATTTCAGGATTTGCTCATTAGAATTATGAGATTTTGAAAATAATATAGAAAAATGTAAATCTCAGACTAAGAATGTAATGCATTTTTTAGTTATATCTGCATCAATGAAAGTCAGAAGTCATTCTTCTTTCCTTTTTTCTTTTCTGCACTTCCATTTTTTTCTTTTCCTTTTGTTCTTTCAAGTCATTATTTTCTGTTTATCTTTTAACTTTGTATTTTTTTTAAAATCAATAAAGCTCTATATCAAAAAAGAAAGTTTCTTGATATAAAGAGAAGTACAATCTAATGAGATTTCCTCATATCCCCTGCTGATATATATGCATGCACACCAATACACCCACACAAGCAGTCTTTGTATTCACACAAGCTGCAAAATGATTAGGGGACTGGAGGCTCAAGCAAACGATGAATGGTTGCAGAAAGTGGGCATCTCTAGTCTCACAAACAGAAGACTATGGGGTGATGGATAGGATAGGATAGGATAGGATAGGATAGGATAGGATAGGATGGAAATTAGAATGGGAATTAGAATGGGAATGTAGAATGGAATAGAATAGAATAGAGTAGAATAGAATAGAATAGGAATTAGAATGGGAATTAGAATGGGAATTAGAATGGAATGGGAATATAGAATAGAATAGAATAGAATAGAATAGAATAGAATAGAAGAATGGGGATGTAGAATAGAATAGAATAGAATAGAACAGAATACAATAGAAATGTAGAATGGGAATATAGAATAGAATAGAATAGAATTTGAATTAGAATGGGAATTAGAATGGGAATTAGAATGGGAATTAGAATGGAATGGGAATGTGGAATGGAATGGAATGGAATAGAATAGAATAGAATAGAAATGTAGAATGGGAATGTAGAATAGAATAGAATAGAATAGAATGGGAATGTAGAATGGGAATGTAGAATGGGAATGTAGAATGGAATGGAATAAAATTCTTTATTGACCAAGTGTGATTGGACACACAAGGAATTTGTCTTTGATGCAGATGCTCTCCATAAAAAGACAAGATATGATAGCAGTCTCCTGGTACTTGGGCTGCTGCTACAGAGAGAATGGGGTGGCTCTATTCTCCAAAGCACCTGAGGGCAGGACAAGAAGCAATGGGTGGAAGGTCATTAAAGAGAAATCAAACCTAGAATTTCCTGACAGTGAGAACAATTAATCAATGGAACCGCTTGCCTCCAAGACTTGTGGGTGCTCCATCACTGGAGGCTTCCAAGAAATGGCTTCCAACCATTTGTCCAAGATGAGATAAGGTCTTTTGTTACAGGTAAAACTTTGAACTAGAAGACCTCTAAATTTTCTTCTAACCCTAGGATTCTATTCTATGAGCCACAGTGGCACAGTGGTTAGATTGCAGGACTGCAGGCTACTTCTGCTGACTGCCTGCTGCCTGCAATTTGGCAGTTCAAATCTCACCAGGCTCCAGGTTGACGCAGCCTTCCATCCTTTCGAGGTGGGTAAAATGAGGACCCAGATTGTTGGGGTCAAGAGGCTGACTCTGTAACCCACTTAGAGAGGGCTGTAAAGCACTGTGAAGCAGTATATATGCCTAAGCGCTATTGCTATTATATTCTAATTAAATATGTACAACTGCCCCCAAAAATATAGTTTGTAATTTTAACATAATCAAGAAATTGGTCCCTTAGTACATGTAGGACCTCAGGCAAGTAGTCAGATCTTTGTGAAAGAATTTCTGAAAGATCAAAAGGGTTGAGGCCATTTTAATCTCTGGAGGAGAAAGTTCCAGAATATTAATTACAGATTAATTTGATGTATGGTGCAGGATTCCTTACGATGCTGGGAAAGGAACAGGGGATCTCAGCTGAAAGATGCTTACTGGGTCACCAGCCTAATCACTGCCATCCAATCAGACCTACCTAACAAGATTGTAGTTGAAAAATTTTTGCTCCTGCATAAAAGGGTGAGCAACAGAGGAATGGTTTCTTCAAAGTCTTGATTCCCCCAGATTAAAAAGCCTCCATCTTTGTGACAGTAACATAGGCTAATATGTCATCAATGGTGGTGAATTTCAGTGTCTGTGAAATGTGAAACCCTCAACCATTTATTCTCAAGTCTATGTTTCTCAACCAGAATTGAGTTTTCCTGATAACAGAATAAGAGAGTTGGAAAGGACCTTGAAGGTCTTCTAGTCCAACCTCATGTAGGAAACCTTTTACCATTTCACACAAATAGTTGTCCAATCTCTTCTTAAAAACGTCCAGTATTGGGGCCTTCACAACTTCTGGAGTCAAGTTGTTCCACTGGTTAATTGTTCTCAATGTCAGGAAATTTCTCCTCAGTTCTAAGTTGCTTCTCTCCTTGATTAGTTTCCACCCATTGCTTCTTGTTCTGCCCTCAGGTGCTTTGGAGAATAGGTTGAACCCCTCTTCTTTGGGGCAGCCCCTGAGATATCGGAAGAATGCTCTCGTGTCACCCCTAGTTCTTATTTTCATTAAACCAGACATACCCAGTTCCTGCAATCATTCTTCATATGTTTAATCATCTTTGTTGCTCTTCTCTACATTAAAGTGTGCTCATTTTTCAGCTACATTTGAACTATTTTTCCCTCTTCTGGCTGGTGGAAATTCTTTTGATTGCCTCCCTGGTTTGAATTCATTTAAACCGTTCAGTTACACAAATCCCCACATCAGAATGACAGAATGGATGTGGCGTTCTTTCACCATGGATTTCCTTTTCCAAATATTACTTATCCTTAAACAGACAGAATGCGCCCTTCTACCAAATTAGGGCAATTAAAGTCAAATATCTAGCAGGCTGGGAAACTTTCTCCCAAAGAGCCAGCATTGTGCTCACATAAAAGAAGGGTGTTAACATTGACTATATTCTCTGGGTTGCTCTTTTTCTCTCTTACTTTCTCCAGGGCAGTTTCCACTTTTCCTGTTGTCATTCTTAGAAAATATACTTTGAAAATCAGCCAAGTGATTAGATTTCAGGAAGTGGGGAAAGGCATTTAAATAATTGGCTTCGGAAGATTAGATTAGATTGAATTGAAGTCTCTTAAGTTGCATTAACAGAGGGATTCAATCACAATCAAGTGTGGTACTAATACAACTCTATAAAGCCTTAGTCAGATCACAAAGGCCACAACTAGAATCCTGCATCCAGTTTTGGTCACCCACACCCACATCCCGACTCGACTACTGTAATGCTCTCTACATGGGGCTTCCCTTGAGGTGCACTCGAAAGCTACAGCTAGTCCAGAATGCAGCCGCGCGGGTGATTACGGGAGCTCCTAGACACTCCCACATAACACCGCTCCTGCGCGAGCTGCACTGGCTTCCTGTGGTCTTTCGGGTGCGCTTCAAAGTTTTGACGACCATCTTTAAAGCGCTCCATGGCTCGGGGCCTAGTTATATGCGAGACCGCCTCCTGCCCCATACATCCCTTAGACCGATACGCTCCCACAGAGAGGGCCTTCTCAGGGTGCCGTCAGCCAGGCAATGCCGACTGGCGACACCCAGGGGAATGGCCTTCTCTGTGGCGGGCCCTGCCCTTTGGAATGACCTACCCCCTGAACTTCGTACCATCTCGGACCTCCGCCTCTTCTGCCAGCGTCTAAAGACACATTTCTTTCACCAAGCTGGCCTAGCGTAACCTCCGCTGTGACTATTTTAGACAGTTTTAATTTTGGGGATTTTAATTGGATTTTAGCGCAGGATGGGTATTTAATATGTTTTTTAAATTTTGTATTTTGACATTTTGTATGTGTTTTTAAATTCCTGTGTGCCGCCCTGGGTCCTCTTCGGAGAAGGGCGAGGTATAAATTTAATTAAAATAAAAAAAAATAAAAAATAAAACTATAAAAAAGATGTTGAGACTCTGGAAAGAGTGCAGAGAAGAGCAACCAGGATGATGAGGGGACTGGAGGATCAAACATACGATGAACGGTTGCAGGAACTGGGCATGGCTGGTCTAGTGAAGAGAAGGACCAGGGGAGACATGAGAGCAGTCTCCCAATATTTGAGGGGCTGCCCCAGAGAGGAGGGCGTCAAGCTATGTGTCAGCCTTCGCTTTACTGCCTGCTTCGGCTGCCATTGAAACGGGGAGGGTGGGGGCTGTGGGCTTTGAACATTATGCGTGCTGGAGGGAGATTGGAGCTAGGAGGTGATATCGCCAGGCCCAAGGGTCTCGCATTCCATTCTGATGACCGCTGTGGACATGCTGCCCATCTGACATCGTGGATGATATTGCATTGGACACTACTGTGGGGGTCATAGGTTATTGGGGTTGGCTTATGCTTTGATATGTATGCTTCGCGCCTAAATCCCTCATTCCTTGCTTAACCTTCGCTGCTGTCCTTTCTTATTCAGTAAAAGTAACCTTAAACATTTACAATGTGCTTTAAGCGTGGTCTTTCTTGACTAATGGAAGAAGCAGGCCTGACACTATGTTCCAAAGCACTCAAAGGCCAGACAAGGAATAATGGATGGAAACTGAACAAGGAGAAATTTCCTGACATTTAGAACAATTAATCAGTGGAATGATTTAGTCTTGATATAGGTGTAATTTCAGATGAAACCTTAATAAGACCACACCTAGAGTACTGCATCCAGTTTTGGTCACCACACCATAAAAAGATGTTGAGACTCTAGAAAGAGTGCAGAGAAGAGCAACCAGGATGACGAGGGGGACTGGAAGCTAAAACATACAATGAACGGCTGCAGGAACTGGGCATGGCTAGTCTAGTGAAGAGAAAGACCAGGAGAGACAGGAGAGCAGCCTTCCAATAGGGGGCTGCCACAGAGAGGAGGGGGTCAAGCTATTCTCCAAAGCACCTGAAGGCCAGACAAGGAACAATGGATGGAAACTGAATAAAGAGAGATTCAGCCTGGAAATAAGGAGGAATTTTCTGACAGTGAGAACGATCAACTGGTGGAACAGAAGTTGCCTTTGGAAGTTGTGGGAGTTTCATCCCTGGAGGCTTTCAAGAAGAGACTGGACTGCTATATGTCAGAAACGGTGTAGTCTCCTGCTTGGGTGGGGGATTGGACTAGATGACCTACAAGGCCCCTTCCGACTCTGTTAATTGTGTATCTGTACAAAGCATTAAGCCACTGAGTCTCTATCCTATACATCAGGGGTCTCCAACCTTTGCAACTTTAAGTCTGAAGGACTTCAGCTCCCAGACTTCTCCAGCCAGCAAAGCTGGCTGGAGAATTCTGGGAGCTGAAGTCCTTCAGACTTAAAGTTGCAAAGGTTAGAGACCCCTGCTATACATAGAGACTGGGAAGCAAACATTACAAGAACAGAGAAGGATGCCTTTTCAATCTTTTTTTCATGAGAGGGTGGAAGCTTTCACGCCCGTTCCCTCCTTAATATATTCCCTACCAGTTTGAATGTTTGTCCACATCTCTCCAGGATGCAAGAGGAGAGCAATTTAAACCCCATCAATCCCACGAAGCAGTTTTCCAAATTGTGTTCCTCTTGATTCAACATGGTCATTAAAACTATTCAGCAGAAATCGTATCTCATAAACTCCAAAGCTTTCATCTCGACTACTCAGCTTCCACTTCTTCACTTCTGATCTCTAGAATGTGGGGGTTTGGGGAAAGGAGGGGAAACTGGGAGGAAGCATTTTCTTGGTGGGGGGTTAGGAAAAGTGGATCCCTCCAGTTCTGTGGGAAATGGATTAGAGGAGATCAGATTGGACCTTTCTTCTTTCCCGTGCTCTTCCTGTCTCTGTGTCTCTCCCTCTCTGTGTCTCTTCTCTCTCTCCCTTCTCTCTTCCCCCTTTCCTCTCTCCCTCTCTTCTCTCCCCACTTCTCTCTCTTCCCCCTTTTTCCTCTCTCCCTCTCCTTCTCTTCTCTCTCCCCTCCCCTCTCCTCTCCCTCTCTCCCTCTTTTCTCTTTCCCTTCCTCTTCCCCCTTTCACTATCTGTCCCCCTCTCTTCTCTCTCCCCCTCTTCTCTTCCCATGCCTCTATCCTCTATGCTCTCTTCTCTCTCCCTGTCTCTCTTTATTTCTCCCTCTCTCTCCTGCTCTTCTCTCTCCTCCTCTCCCTCTCTCCCTCTTTTCTCTCCCCTTCCTCTTCCCCCTTTCACTATCTGTCCCCTTCTCTTCTCTCTCCCCTTCTTCTCTCCCCATCCCTCTATGCTCTCCTCTCTCCCTGTCTCTCTTTCTTTCTCCCTCTCTCTCCTGCTCTTCTCTCTCCTCCTCTCCCTCTATACCTCTTTTCTCTCCCCTTCCTCTTCCCCCTTTCACTATCTGTCCTCCTCTCTTTGCTCTCCCCTTCTCTCCCCCCCTCTTCTCTCTCCCCATCCCTCTATCCTTTCTTCTCTCTCCCTGTCTCTCTTTCTCTCCCTCTCTTATCTCTCTCTCTCTTCCACTTCTCTCTTTCCCCTCCCTTTCTTCTCTCTCCACCCCTTCTCTCTCTTCCCCCTCTTTCCCTCTCTCCCTCCCCCTCTCTTCTTTCTTCTCCCCCTTTCTCTTTCTGTTCTCCACCCCCTCTCTCTCCCCGTCTTTCATTCTTTGGGAAAACACACACCCAGTCCTGCTTTTAAGGAACAAGGTTAGAGAACTCCAACTGTCAATTTGTTAGCCGAAAACACTTTTTAAATTCTGTCTTGGAGCATGAAATGTGCCAGTCTTGGAGCATGTAATTTCATTTTGAATCCCCCATTGCAAACATCACTCAAACTAACAATATAACCATTTTCCATCAGAAAAAAAAAAAGGCGCCTTCTTATATTGTGCTTTTTCACACGGGTGTCTTGGTAAAAGGAAGAGCTGAAGCTGGGCTCTGGAAAAGCAGAATCATGGGGCACAAAGAGCTTCCGGCAAGAACCTCAACCCCATCGTCATTCCACTAGAAAGACTGAATCATGACACTGCCACCCTTCGATAGGGAATTTTTTAAAAACAAAGATTGTCCTTTCTACCATTTGTCACTCAATTATGGTAGTCCTCAACTTATTCATTAGAACTATTAATCAGTGGAACAACTTGCCTCCAAAACAGTGGTGGGTTGCAAACCGGTTTAACTACCGGTTCTCTCATGCCTGCACATGCCCTTTGCACAGTCACTCATGCTCTCGTGACATCCCGACTGGACTACTGCAATGCTCTCTACATGGGGCTCCCCTTGAGGTGCACCCGAAGACTTCAGCTTGTCCAGAATGCAGCCGCACGGGTAGTTATGGGAACCTCCAGGTTCTCCCATGTAACACCGCTCCTGCGCGAGCTGCATTGGCTGCCTGTCGTTTTTCGGGTGTGCTTCAAGGTGTTGGTTATCATCTTTAAAGTGCTTCATGGCACGGGACCTAGTTATCTGCGGGATCGCATCCTGCCCCATACATCCCTGCGGCCGATTCGCTCCCGCAGAGAGGAACTTCTCCGGGTGCCGTCCACTAGGCTGTGCCAGTGGGCGACGCCCAGGGGAAGGGCCTTCTCTGTGGCGGGCCCGACCCTCTGGAACGACCTTCCCCCCGATATTAGAACAACTATGGACCTCCGCTCCTTCCGTCAAAAATTAAAAACACATTTCTTTTGCTTGGCCGGCCTGGGATAACTTAACTGTTTTTAGGGGTTTTTTAGGAATTGTCTTAGTTTTAACATGGGATTTTAGCTCAGGGTTTAGTTTAATTCTTTTTTTAATATTGTATTGTTTGTGATTTTATATGCATTTTTAATTTCCCCGTGCCCTGCCTCGAGTCCCTTCGGGGAGAGAGAGCGGGTTATAAATTAAATTATTTATTTATTATTTATTTACTCATGTGCAATGCTTCTATGCATGCACAGAAATGTCCGGGCAGGTGGGCGGAGCCTCCAACTGCCGCCACTGCCGGTTTGACTGAACGGGGCCAAACCGGGAACAACCCACCTCTGCTCCAGAAGTTGTGAATGCTCCAACATTGGAAGTTTTTAAGAAGATGTTGGATAACCATTTGTCTGACTTGGAATAGAGTTTCCTGCCTAAGCAGGGGGTTGGACTAGAAGACCTCCAAGGTCCCTTCCATCCCTGTTATTCTATTCTATCCTAATTCCTATTCTATTCTATTCTAATTTCTATTCTATTAAATTCTATTCTATTAATTCCTATTCCTATTCTATTCTGTTCTGTTCTGTTCTATTCTATTCTATTCTATTCTAATTTCTATTCTATTCTATTCAAATTTCTACTCTACTCTACTCTACTCTATTTACAACTGGGACTCGAATTTCCATGACTAAGCAAGCAATTGTTAAGTGAGACGCACCAGAATTTTTCTCCCCATGGTTCTTAAGTGAATCAGTGCAGTTGCTAAGTGAATCCTGGGAGTCATTAAATGAATCCCCATTGATTTTGCTTGTTGGGAGCCAAACTGAGAAGGTCACAGATGGCGATCTTTTGTAAATCCATGGCCAGGTTGCCAAGCATCCCAATTTTGATCAGGCGACTGCAAGATTACTGCTACGGTTGTAACCGGTCATAAGTCACCTTTTTTAGTGCTGTTGTTCACTTCAGACAATCGCTAAATGAATGGTTGTAAGTCAAGAACTACCTGTTCATAAAATATATACTCTCCTCAATTGATTGTGAAGTTGAAGTTATTTAGTGAGGAGTAACTAAGGGTTGCGTGGGAAAATGCTGGATTCTTTTTTTAACTTTTTCAGTCTCCCTGGTTTCCCACATTTTGATTAACTTCCCAAAAAACCTCTCCTGCTTATATAGGGCTCCTCCTCTTCCTCTTCCTCCTCCTTTTCCTCTTCTTCCTCCTCCTCTTCCTCCAGCTCTTGCTCCTGTCCGTGGTCCTGCTCCGGCTCTCTAAACTAAATACACTCAAAACTGTAGAAATGGTGGTAGACTTTAGGAGAAATCCTTCCATACTACGATCTTTTACAGTACTAGACAACACTGTATCAACAGTAGCGACCTTCAAGTTTCTAGGTTCTATCATATCTCAAGACCTAAAATGGACACCTAACATCAAAAGGGTGCAGAGAAGGGCAACCAAGATGATTAGGGGACTGGAGACTAAGACATATGAAGAACGGCTGCAGGAGCTGGGTATGTCTAGCTTGATGAAGAGAAGGACCAGGGGAGACATGATAGCAGTGTTCCGATATCTCAGAGGGTGCCACAAAGAAGAGGGAATCAAACTATTCTCCAAGGCACCTGGGGGCAGGACAAGAAGCAACGGGTGGAAACTAATCAAGGAGAGAAGCAACTTAGAACTAAGGAGAAATTTCCTGACAGTAAGAACAATTAACCTCTGGAACAGCTTGCCTCCAGAAGTTGTGAATGCCCCAACCCTGGAAGTCTTTAAAAAGATGTTAGATAGCCATTTGTCTGAAATGGTATAAGGATCCTGCCCACGCAGGGGGTTGGACTAGAAGACCTACAAGGTCCCTTCCAACTCTGCTATTGTATTGTATTGTATTGTAAAAACGTCATCAAAAAAGCACAACAAAGAATGTTCTTTCTGCGCCAACTCAGGAAGCTCAAACTCCCCAAGGACTTGCTGGTTCTGTTCTACAGAGGAATCATTGAGTCTATCATCTCCATCTCCATAACTGCCTGGTTTGGCTCTGCAACCCAACAAGACAGACACGGACTTCAGAGGAGAATCGGAACTGCAGAAAAAACAATGGCTACCAACCTGCCTTCCATTGAGGACCTGCACACTGCAGGAGTCAAAAAGAGGGCTGGGAAAATATCTACAGACCCGTCACATCCTGGACATAAATTGTTTCAACTTCCAGACAATTATAGGTCACTGCATGTCAGAACAACTAGACACAAGGATAGGTTTTTCCCTAATCCTATCACTTTCCTAAACAACTAATTCCCACAACACGGTCAAATTATCTACTAAGACTGCATTACTATTCTTCTTCTCATCCTTACTAGTACCTATCTCTCCCCACTTATGGCTATCTCCATATCCATGTTGCTTCTATCTTTACAACTTACGATTGCTTTTATTGTTTCCTACTATGATTTGATTGTCTATTAGTTTATGACTGTCACAGAGTGTGATATCATATGATTATTGACAAATATGTTTTATTTTATTTTTTCTTTATGTACATTGAGAGCATAGGCACCAAAGACAAATTCCTTGTGTGTCCAATCACACTTGGCCAATAAATAATTCTATTCTATTCTATTCTATTCTATTCCAATCCCAATTCCAATTCCAATTCCATTCCTTCCAGCCTTATGATTCCATGTTCTATGTTCCTCAACAAACCTTTTCTTTCTCTATCTGGTCACCATTCCCCCTAAGACATCACATTAATTTTATTAATATGAAGAGGAAAACTCAGCCAGGAATTGGCTGAAACTATTCTATTCTATTCTATTCTATTCTATTCTATTCTTTGTTTAGTGAATATCTGTCCATGTTCCTGCTTTCTCCTCCTTTCCTTCCTCCTGTTTGTGCTTCTCTTCCGCCTGCACTTCCTCCTCCTGTGTCATAAGTCTGTTTCTTCTAATACTCAAGAAAGACCACTCTTAGACATTGTTTGAAATGAATAAGGCTACTTTTACTGAGTACCGGAGATCAACAGACCATAGTAAAGCAGGAAGTAACTAGTCTAGGCGTGAACATTGAGTATTAAAGCTTAAGCCCATCCCAAGAACCCTAACCCCCTTTTGCAGTGTCCAATATACGTTCTTCTCCGACATCAGGTGGGCAGATCATCACCAGCATGGAATGTGAGACCGTTAGTCCAGAGATAACACCAGCCGGCATCGTCTTTCACCAATCCACCACCAGCATAACAATTGAGTCCCAGCGCCCCACCCTCCCCGTTTCCATGGCAGCTAAGCAGTCTATGCGAAGGCTGACATCCTGTTCCTTTTCCTGCCATTCCATTTTAGGAAGCCTGGTCAGGAAGGTTCAGGTGAATGAGAAGATGTTCCTCAAAAAAAAAAAACAGTGAGAGAAATTGGGAAGACCTTCAAGGATCTTCAGGTTCATATATATGTTGTCCCTCTTCTGAATAAGAAAGGAAGGAAGGAAGGAAGGAAGGAAGGAAGGAAGGAAGGAAGGAAGGAAGGGAGAGGGAAGGGGGGAGGGAAGGAAGGGAGATAGAAAGATAGATGGATAGATGGATACAAAGATAGAAAGATCTAGTGGAAGAGTTTGCCTTTTGAAGTTGTGTGTGTGGAGGCATTTAAGAAGAAATTTGTTAGGATATTCAGCCTTATATTGGGTTGGCAATATATATGAGCCTATGTTATTAAGAACTTATGTAGCTTTAAGAACTGCCTTTGAATTCTGATTGGCTGTGCTGCTCAGCTTTACCATATAAGCAAGGCAGGAACACAGTCAATTCCCTTTTCGATTCCCTGTGCTGAGGAGCTGGAGCTGTGAAGAAGAAGGAGTATTGTTTTGCATCACTGTGAGATAACTGAGTGTTTGGTGTTGGACTGTTATTGTGTTTGAGAAGTTAGTCGGAAGAAGTATTTTAGTTGCTACAAAGTGAAGACTATTTATTTTCTTACTATCACTGTTTTAGAGTTTGTTTGTGGTTACACAACGTATCTCTTTACTGTCCGGTGAATTACACTATTCCGTATTTATTTGCTAACACTGGTTAAGGGACCAGAGTTGTGACACTGGTTCTGAACCCAGAGTTGCTGACAAGACTGGACGGCCACTTGTCTAAAATGGTAAAGGGTTCTCCTGCCTGAGCAGGGTGGAGTAGAAGACCTCCAAGAGAAATTGGGAAGACCTTCTTCAAGGATCTTCAGGTTATAGAAGAATAACCTGAGCTTCTTTTCAACAGGAAAAAATTAAAAAATTACTTTGAAAACTGCCAGGTACATTTTAACCCAGCGTTAGAAATAAACACTGTTCCAAAGGAAAAGTAAGATGTCACTCAACAGGAATCAGGCTCTTCAAAGTCAATGGTTCGCCTTGCTGCATTTATTTCAAAACAAACAGGAAAGAAAGGGAATATATCAGGCAAAGCTATTAGCAGGGTCCCTGGAACAAATCACACCTTCTTGGAGGAGAAATCACACAACAGATGCTCTGTTAAGTGTTCCAACCTCAAATAAACACCTTGGATATTGTCACAAGTGAGGCATCCCTTGCATTGCCTTATGAAGCAGTTGTTGCTAAAACAAGAGAAATTAGCCAACATCCCCATGTGTGATGTAGTAGTTTTCTCTCTATTGAGTCCAGATCTGATGATCTGTAGTATAATAAAGGAACAAAAGGAAGGAAGACTTTATCAAGTTGATGCCTCCCTCCCTTTTTCTTTTCCTACCTTTTTTCTTTCCTTCTTTCTTTTTTTCTTCCTTCTTTCCTTCCTTCTTTCCTTCCTTACTCCCTCCTTTCTTTCTTTCTTTCCTTCCTTCCTTCCTTTTTTCTTTCAACAGAGTTGAAGGAACCTTGGAGGTCTTCTAGTCCAACGTGCTCATGCAGGAGACCCCTTTACCATTTTAGACAAGTGACTGTCCACTTAAAAGCCTCCAGTGATGGAACATCCACAACTTCAAACTGTTCCGCTAGATCTATCTTTCTTTCTATTTATCTTTCTTTCTGTCTTTCTATCCATATTTCTTTCTTTCTTTCTTTCTTTCTAATTCAGAAGTAGCACAACATATATAAAAATCCACAGCTATATGTTTTATGCTACTCTTCCATCCAAGCATAACCTAGTCAAACTCTACATCAGAGGTTCCCAAACTTGGCAACTTTAAGACTTGTGGACTTCAATTCCCAGAATTCTGGGAGTTGAAGTCCACAAGTCTTAAAGTTGCTAAGTTTGGGAACCTCTGCTCTACATGCATCATACTGCAGAAGATGCATTTGACAAAGTAGACTACAACTTGCTTCTTGGTAAGCTAGAAAAATGTGGGATAGATTACTTTTTGTACATTTTTAGTCTCTTTTGTTTGACATCAAAGAGGATAATAAAAGAAAACGAATGCTCTGCATGGATAACTCTGATAGCGACTCAACAAATCTTTACCTCTAAGAGGATAGACAACTCTAACATGGCGTAGGGTTAAGGGGTTGGACTGGGATCATTAAGACCTAAGTTCAAGTCTACTATCAGGCAGGGAAACTCACTAGTGACCTTCAATCAGTCAAGCTCTCACGCCAACTAATGATACAAGCTGGTTGTGGTGGAAGACATTAGGAGAGAAAGGACTATGGGACCTGCAGGAGAGAACCTAGATCTGAATCCAGTGAATAATAGCAAAGAAAGAATGCTAGAGCCTCTGTATTTAGTGAAGCTTCTTCTATGTTTACTGAAGCTTTTTCTAAATAAATACAGATGATAGCTTTAAAGACAGAGTCTACACACTGTCTTCAGATTGATCTTAATCCAGTATTTCTTGTGACCCAGACGGGGCAGAATTTTCCTTGTATTTTTTTCTGAAATCTGGTAACAAGGTTAACCCACTCAGTAATGATCTCACTCATCTCTGAGCAAATCCTTAAAACCTTTGCCCAGAAAAGCATCACATCTTGGAAGAGTCTCTTAGCTTTCTGTGATTGGTATTTCCTTCATCATCTCTTTGTGAAATGGTTTTTAGGGGGCCAGCAGATGAAGCTGAAAGATAAGCAGGAGAATGGATTATCTTTCCCAAGGACATCAAGTGCCCAACCATTGGGTTGATACTATACAGTTTTCATTGGACTCTGACCTTCGTTATCTATGAATTACGGTTCTAATTCATACTTTGTGTTATGGTGGTGAGGCAAAACCACTCCTTATACAAGAAGAGAATACTTCCTAAGCAAAATTTGCAACATTTTAGAGCTGTGGACTTCAGCCTTCAAGAAAGTTTCAGGGTAGGTAAAGGTTCCCCTTGCACATATGTATTAGTCGTTCCCAACTCTAGGGGGCGGTGCTCATCTCTGTTTCAAAACTGAGCCAGCGCTGTCCAGAGACGTCTCCGTGGTCATGTGGTTGGCATGACTCAATGTCGAAGGCGCATGGAACGCTGTTACCTTCCTACCAAAGTTGGTTCCTATTTTTCTACTTGCATTTTTACGTGTTTTTGAATTGCTAGGTTGGCAGAAGCTGGGACAAGTAATGGGAGCTCACTCCGTTGAGTCAAATCTGTGGGTTTGATCCCATGCATCAGATCTGGACCTTGAGTTTGACACCTCTGCCCTATACCATTTCTGACAAATGATTATCTAAATCTCTTCTTAAAAACTTCCAGTGTTGGAGCATTCACAACTTCTGCGGGCAAGTTGTTCCATTGATTAATTGTTCTCACTGTCAGGAAGTTTATCCTTAGTTCCAGGTTGCTTCTCTCCCTCTTTTGTGAGGGGAAAAAGGTGTGTCTGATCCTCCCAAAAATACGGTAGATCACAAATGTACATTTTAACAATGGAATAACAATGGCCAACCCGTTGGTGGGCTCCCATAGAAAACCACAACTTCTCAAACTTCCTGATTATCTTTAGTTCAATATCAGTGCATTGTGTTTTTCCCCTACCAAAGGAGAAAGACCAGCTATCATTTATCAAGGGACAAATCTTTTTTTTTTTTTAACTTGGCAGTGAAGTCTGCAAAATCCCCATTTTAAGACACTAAATCTCCCTGTTTTGACAAGGGTAAGAAAGCATTAAAAGCTTTGATTTAGCTGGATCATACAAAATAGTTTCTCATAATTATCCTTTTGGATGATATATGCTTGTCTGCCTTTCTCTTCCCCCCCTCCACACACAATTTCCCTCCTCTCTTGCCTTCTTATTGAACCTTGGACCTTCATTTTTCATCCATCTGCAACTACTAAATTAAATTGCTTTTTCTTGTATTCACACTGAACTGTTTGCCAAAAGCCCTTTTTTTTTTTTTTGCTTGATCAAATAACATTTACCCAATGCGTTTTCCAGTTCAAATTTACTGCTTGCAATTGTTTGGCTTTCCAGGCAAATGAAACTCTTTGTTTGTTTTTAATAGGAATAATGAATCATTTCGGTCTTGAGCTAAATGCACAAAGCGGGATATAGATGCGCCTGTGTGGAAGGCTAGGGAAGTAGCCATTACAAATATTTCACTCCAAGAAGTATCTCCCCGTCCCTAATTAATGCGTGGAATTGGGCCAATGTTGGGGTAACCCAGCATCCAGCTTTCTTTTTTGAAAAATCGACTTGTCTTCAACAGGGAAGGCAAAGATATGAGGGAGCCCTGAGTAAGTTGTTCTCAAGATGGATGGATGGATGGATCTTATTTGTTCCACATCCGTTTTGAATTCAAACGTCTAAACAGGAATGGGGTCCAGAATCTCCTAGAATGGGTCATCCTATTTTCAAACTTCTGGACTCAACCTCACAATCAATTCAGACAATGCTAAAGGGAAAGGTTCCCTTCGCATATATGTGCTAGTTGTTCCTGACTCTAGAGGGTGGTGCTCATCTCCGTTTCAAAGCCAAAGAGCCAGCGCTGTCCGAAGACGTCTCCATGGTCATGTGGCTGGCAAGACTAAACGCCGAAGGCACACAGAACACTGTTACCTTCCCACCAAAGGTGGTCCCTATTTTTCTACTTGCATTTGCACATGCTTTTGGACTGCTAGGTTGGCCGAAGCTGGGACAAGTAACAGGAGCTCACTCGGTTACACAGCACTAGGGATTCGAACTGCCAACCTTTCTGATCAACAAGCTCAGTGTCTTATATTACTCATTTTTACTGTTGGCTGTACACCGCCCTGAGTCCCGAAAGGGAGATAGGGCGGTATATAAATGCAATAAATCTTAAATCTTAGCCACTGAGCCACCGCAGACAATGCTACATACCCTTAATTTTTATGCTTAGGATCTGGCCCTATCATTACATCGAGCAATAAGCTAGTAGTAGTTTTCAGGCTTGTTGGAGATTGTAATTATGTGCCCAGTTCCTTCTGCTATCGTACATGGAACAGAAGGGATGCCCATATTTTCATTCATTTTCTGGAAGCCAGATATCTTCACCTGGCCCTGACTGTAAACCTACATTGTGTTGATTTCCCCAAGGTACATTGCGCAGTAAAACCTAAAGTAAGTTGGATCCAAAATACTGGAACAATGTGGCTAATTATTGGCAGGCATCTCTTCCCAAAACAGGATTCTGATCTTTATATCACTTTTGTGATGTTTGCTATCAATTCACCGCTTCATAATGTTCCAGAAGACACCAAGGGCACTGTAAAGATAGAAAAAATGCTGATCGGACATCAGGCGCTTTTTTAAAAACAGAAAGAAACCAAGAAAATTCTTAAAAGCTACAGGAATTGGGTATCTCTAGTCCAGGGGTGGCCAACCTTTCTCCCATCACATGCCAAAAGCAGGGGGAGCACAGGGGGGGGGGTCGTGTGCAGGCGTGCCCAAACCCATAATACTGTGTGTGTGACCCCCACACGAATGCCTGTGAGATCCCCATCCTTCCCGCTGCTTTTAGCCCACGGTGGACCTGTTTTTCACCCTCCCCAGGCTCCAGAGGCTTACTAGGAACCTGGTGAGGGCAAAAACAGCCTCCCACACACCCGCAAAGGCCCTCCGGAGGTTTCAGGAGGCTGCCCTGAAGCCTCCAGAGGGTGAAAAATGACCCTATGGGCAAACAAGAAGTCACTTCCAGGTTGCCTGCAGGGCTGGGTTTTTTGCCCTCTGGAGCCTTCATGAGGCTTCCCTGAACCCTCTGGAGCATAAAAAAATGGAGAGGGAATTGCTAGAGGGAATGCTGATCTTCTGGGAGGGGGGTAGAGTTAGAATTAAAACATTAAATGAGACAGAAGCCTTTTTTAAGAAACATTATTCTCTCCTAGAGCAGGGGTCCCCAGACTTTTTGGCACCAGGGACCGGTTTCATTTTAAAGAAAATTCCACGGACCGGTGGGCATGGCTCGGCCAGCGTAGAGGGGGAGCAGGGAGAGGGGGAACAGGCTGCGCATGCATGCAGGGTGTGTGTGAGTCAGCTCACTCACCCCTCTCGGCCCCCAACGGCACGAGCGTCCACACCTGCGCTCTCCCGACCCTGGTGTACGCTCTGCCCAGGGGGCTGCCCCCTCCTCCCTCCTCCTCCTCTCTGGCCTTGCGGCCCGGTTCCTATCAAGCCACGGACCAGCACCGGTCCACGGCCCGGGGGTTGGGGATCCCTGTCCTAGAGGACGGGGATAGCAGAGGCGGGGAAAAGGGCGACAAGACACAAGATATGGGAACGAAGAGGGTGACGGCTCCACCTGGTGACAGGGAGGAGGGAGCAATATCGAAAAGGCTCAGATCACAAAAAATGATTTTATTTGAAATGTCGTTGTAATTGTCCATATAATAGAAAATGGAAAAGAAAGAGATGATTGAACACAATGTAAGAACTCTGTTTATGCTTATCCTTTATTTTTAAAATTGTAAGCCTGTGAAGTTTGGGAGGACTACCACTACCGGCATGGGAGCTACTAAACTGTTTTTATACACCCTATCTCTTTTCCCATGTATATTCTGAAAAACCAATAAAACTTTTACCCCAAAACAAATGGCCTTAAAAGAAGGTCAAAGTCAGCTGGCCAGCGCATGCATGCGTGCTGGAACTGACAGGACAACGCCTCGTGTGTCCTGACAAATGGCTCCACGTGCCACCTCTGGCACACGTGCCATAGGTTCGCCATCACAGCTCTAGTCTAATGAAAGCGGACACGGTGGCTCAGTGGCTAAGATGCTGAGCTTGTTAATCAGAAAGGTTGCCAGTTCGGCGGTTCGAATCCCTAGTGCCATGTAACGGAGTGAGCCCCCGTGACTTGTCCCAGCTTCTGCCAACCTAGCAGTTCAAAAGCATGTAAAAAATGCAAGTACAATACAATACAATACAAAGCAGAGTTGGAAGGGACCTTGTAGGTCTTCTAGTCCAACCCCTTGCGTGGGCAGGAACCTTATACCATTTCAGACAAATGGCTATCTAACATCTTTTTAAAGACTTCCAGGGTTGGGGCATTCACAACTTCTGGAGGCAAGCTGTTCCAGAGGTTAATTGTTCTAACTGTCAGGAAATTTCTCCTTAGTTCTAAGTTGCTTCTCTCCTTGATTAGTTTCCACCCATTGCTTCTTGTCCTGCCCCCAGGTGCCTTGGAGAATAGTTTGACTCCCTCTTCTTTGTGGCACCCTCTGAGATATCGGAACACTGCTATTATGTCTCCCCTGGTCCTTCTCTTCATCAAACTAGACATACCCAGCTCCTGCAGCCGTTCTTCATATGTTTTAGTCTCCAGTTCCCTAATCATCTTGGTTGCTCTTCTCTGCACTCTTTCCAGAGTCTCCACGTCTTTTCTACATCGTGGCGACCAAAACTGTATGCAGTATTCCAAGTGTGGCCTTACCAAGGCACTATACAGTGGCATTAACACTTCACGTGATCTAGATTCTATCTCTCTATTTATGCAGCCTAGAACTGTGTTGGCTTTTTTGGCAGCTGCTGCACACTGCTGGCTCATATTTAAATGGTTGTCCACTAGGATTCCAAGATCCCTCTCACAGTTGCTACTATTGAGCAAGGTACCACCTATACTGTACCTGTGCATATTTTTTTTTGCCTAAATGTAGAACCTTACTTTTTTCACAATTGAATTTCATTTTATTAGATAGTGCCCAATGTTCACGTTTGTCAAGATCTTTCTGTATCTTAAGCCTATCTTCTGGAGTGTTGGCTATTCCTGCCAGCTTGGTGTCGGCTGCAAATTTGATGAGTTCCCCATTTATCCCCTCATCCAAATCATTGATGAAGATGTTGAAGAGTACTGGGCCTAAAACAGAGCCTTGGGGGACTCCACTGCATACTTCCTTCCATGTAGATGCAGTTCCATTGAGGACTACACGTTGAGTGCGGTTGGTCAGCCAGTTGCGAATCCATTTGGTGGTGATGCTGTCTAACCCACATTTTTCTACTTTATCTAATAGTAGGTTATGGTCTACTTTATCAAATTCCTTTGATAAATAGTAGAAAAATAGGAAGTAGAAAAATAGGAGTAGAAAAAAATAGGAAGTAGAAAAATAGGAACCAAAAATAGGAACCAAAAATAGGAACCAAAAAAATAAGAAGTAGAAAAATAGGAACCACCTTTGGTGGGAAGGTAGAAGACCTCCAAGGTCCCTTCCAACTCTGATGATGTTCTATGATTTTAGGACAGAGATTCACCAACTGAGTCCCTGGCCCAACCCGAGTCTCAGAAATCTAGGGACATGCAACTATTGCTACCAAAAATGCAATTTTTTAAATGGCAGGAGAGAACAATTATGAAATATACAGTATTTCAGGAGAGTAATCAATTAAATTTCATCTGAAGCCATCATTGAAATGAATACAAATGCAACTTTATTTCTGATATTAACTATTGTAGCTTGGATTTTATTTTTCCCTCTCTCCACTATCCTATCGGGACCCGGTGACTCAGCAGCTAAGACACTGAGCTTGTCAATCCGAAAGGTTGGCAGTCCGGCGGTTCGAATCCCAAGCGCCGCCTAACAGAGTGAGCTCCCGTTACTTGGCCCAGCTTCTGCCAATCTAGCAGTTCGAAAGCATGTAAAAAATGCAAGTAGAAAAATAGGAACCACCTTTGGTGGGAAGGGAACAGCGTTCCGTGCGCCTTCAGCATTGAGTCATGCCGGCCACATGACCAGGGAGACGTCTTCAGACAGCGCTGGCTCTTCAGCTTTGAAACAGAGATGAGCACCGCCCCCTAGAGTCTGTAACTACTAGCACATATGTGCAAGGGGAACCTTTACCTTTACTTTAGTCTAATGAAAAGAAGAGGTAAATGGGACATGATAGCAGCGTTCCAATATTTGAAGGGCTTCTACAAAGACTATTTTTAGGTACACACTATTTTTCAAAGCTCCAATAGGCAGGACAAGAAACAATGGTTGGAAAGTAAACAAGATGAGAAGCAACCTAGAACTAAGAAGAAATTACCTAATGGTGGGAGCAATCAACCAGTGGAACAGCTTGCCTTCAGAAGTTGTGGGTGCTCCATCACTGGGGGCTTTTAAGAAGAGACTGGACAACCTTTTGTCTGCAATGATACAGGGTCTCCTTGCTCAATCAGGGGCTTGGACTAGAAGACCTGCAAGGTCCCTTCCAACACTGTTATTCTATGTTCTATGTAGAGTAAGACAATAATGTGGTTGTTACCACTGTTTGACTCTGAGCTTTTCTGTCCAAAAAATGGTTAGACAACTTCTTCTTCTCCTCCAGAGGATAAAGCTGGCAAGAAGTTCCTTCCCTGTTTCTTTGCTTCACTCGGTTGGAGAACATTGCTGGCCACCGATGATCTGGTTTGCTCTTCTTGAGTTTGACCACTGAGCTGAGAAGAACAGTCTTTAAGGAACTAATGGTGCCTTCCATCCCATAAAGGTGTAATGCACATCGCAACGGGGAATACAGTTTAGCGGCTTCCACAGAAGCTTCATTTGTTTCTTTGTTTGATAACAAATGAAGGAAGGTTTTCTGCAAGAAGACGGGGAAATTGTTTTAGCCCCTGGTTTTGGCAGGCTCAAGCAGGTACATCTGTCAAGAATGTCTTTTTACGAGCCAACCTCCCTCCACCCCCTCTTTGCCCATCGTCTCTTAGAGCTGCTCAACAAAAACCCTTCATCCATGTACTGCTAAAGCTCTAATTTCTATAACGTTCAACAGGGTGAAACGGTGCATCTTGGCACTGTGGTTGCACATCTCGGGACGACAATTTTTCAGCCAAGGAAAAAGGAAAACACGAATACACGTAGGGTAAGTGCAGGTTACCCTCTGTAATCCTGAGCGAGGGAGGGAGGGAGGGTGGAAGTTGTTTTGGACAAGGGAGAGAAGAAAGAAAGAAAGAAAGAAAGAAAGAAAGAAAGAAAGAAAGAAAGAAAGGAAGGAAGGAAGGAAGGAAGGAAGGAAGGAAGGAAGGAAGGAAGGAAGGAAGGAAGGAAAAAGGATTTTTTTTTAAAAAGGAAAGGAGGGAGGGAAGGGGAGCAGAGGGAAAGGAGGGAGGGAGGGAGGGAAGGAAGGAAAAAAGAAAGAAAGAAAGGATTTTTTTAAAGGAAAGGAGGGAGGGAAGGGGAGCAGAGGGAAAGGAGGAAGGAAGGGAGGGAAGGAAGGAAGGGAGGGAAGGAAGGAAGGAAGGAAGGAAGGAAGGAAGGAAGGAAGGAAGGAAGGAAGGAAGGAAAAAAAGAAAGTAAGAAAGTAAGAAAGCAAGAAAGCAAGCAAGCAAGCAAGAAAGAAAGAAAGAAAGAAAGAAAGAAAGAAAGAAAGAAAGAAAGAAAGAAAGAAAGAAAGGGCAAGAGACAGAGAGAAAGAAAGAGGGAGGGGGAGAGAGAGAAAGAAAGAGGGAGAGGGAGAGGGAGAGGGAGAGAGAAAGAAAGAAAGAAAGAAAGAAAGAAAGAAAGAAAGAAAGAGAAAGAAAGAAAGGATTTTTTAAAAGGAAAGGAGGGAGGGAAGTGGAGCAGAGGGAAAGGGAGGGCAGGAAGGAAGGAAGAAAAGACAAAGGAAGGAAGGAAGGACATGTCCTTAAAAGGAAAACATTCCTGTTGGCGACCTTTTTTCCTTTTCTATTTGGACATTCCAGTCTCTGTGCCTTTAATGAAACAATACTCCGTGTCCATGGCTGAGGAGGAAAAAGCTAAAAATTTATCTGCTCACACAGCAGATCTCTTCCCCACCAGATCTCTTCATTAATTTATGGAAAAAGAAGAGCAAGAGAGCATACACCTTCCTCGCCCCCCCCCCCCGGCCTCTCCTTCTCTACGCCTTCTAAGGCCTTTCCTACATCGGAAGGCGTGCCTGCCTCTCCTTGCCTCGTCCCGTGCTTGTCCACTGACTCTCTAACACGCTTTCAGCAATCCCCAAATAAACCTTCCCTTCGCTTTTGGGAAACGTCCCCATCTTCGGCTGCCCTTCGCAGGCTCAATAATTTCACCTGCCGCTTTTCAATGCCAGCCATGCACGGAAGATCCGCGGCTCGATTGTTCTCTGGGTCTTATCCCTGGATTTGCCTTAATGCGACATAAAACACTCGCGGTGTCTGTTTTGGTTTATAAAAGAGGCATTATAAAAGTCTTCGCAACGCTGAGTTGATCTCCATTGTTTTATTTCCCCCCCCCCATCTCTCTGCTTTTCTCTCTACACAGCATTTCCATTTTCCTGCCTGCCTGCATTGGCCCTCCTGCATCAAAGTTATCAAAATATCCATGGCGGAAATAAAGCCGGGCCTAATTTGGAGTAGATCTAATTTGGATCATACCAAAGGGAGAAGCAAAAATGCCCTGAGAGCACATGGGATTTTTTCAGGTACAAATAAATTAGACTGGCCACATTGCATTTGACGCTTCTAAAGGCAAAGGTTCCCCTTGCACATATGTGTTAGTCGTTCCCGACTCTAGGGGGCGGTGCTCATCCCCGTTTCAAAGCCAAAGACGTCTCCGTGGTCATGTGGCTGGCATGACTAAACCCCAAAGGCGCACGGAACGGTGTTACCTTCCCACCAAAGGTGGTCCCTATTTTTCTACTTGCATTTTTTACGTGCTTTCAAACTGCTAGGTTGGCAGAAGCTGGGACAAGTAACGGGAGCTCACTCCGTTACGTGGCGCTAGGGATTCGAACCGTCGAACTGCCGACAAGCTCAGTGTCTTAGCCACCGAGCCACCGTGTCCCTAGCCCAGCATAAAATAATACTTCTAATGTTATTATTATTATTATATGTTCTGGTAGTCTTGTCTTGTCTTGTCTTGTCTTGTATTGTAATACTATTATTCTGAGCTTCTAGCTCAGCATAAAATAATACTTCTAATATTATTATTATTATTATTATTAGTAGTAGTAGTAGTAGTAGTAGTAGTAGTAGTAGTAGTAGTAGTAGTTCTGGTAGTATTGTGCCTTGCCTTGCCTTGCCTTGCCTTGCCTTGCCTTGCCTTGCCTTGCCTTGCCTTGCCTTGCCTTGCCTTGCCTTGCCTTGCCTTGCCTTGCCTTGCCTTGCATTGCATTGCATTGCATTGCATTGCATTGCATTGCAATGCTTCTATTATTCTGAGCTTCTAGCTCAGCATAAAATAAGCAAGGACACATGAGCAACCTTGAGATTTTTGATAGCCAACATATTTGCAAAGTAACCACTCCCTGAAATCCTGGTGATTCCTAAGAGACAGCCAAAGGAGTGGCTTTCTTGGTGGTAGCATTCAGGCTAACACCCCAACATATAGTCCTGGGATTTCCTTGGAAGTCTCCATCCAAAAATGAGCCAGCCTGATCCTGCTTAACTTTCACAATCAACAATAGGATTTTTGCCATCTAACTGGGCAATTTACCACTATGAATACATATTTCCCAAAATTTATCTTGGTAAGGCACAGATTGAGTGTACACTTAAGAAAAGTGGAAAGGAAATTATTTTGAAAGGCTGTAGACCAAGCAATCTTGGGTGTAGATGGAGGAGAGAGAGAGAAAGAATAGAGAAAATTGAGCGAGACACAAAGAGAGAGAAAAGAAAAAGACTAGAGAGAGAAAATAGAGAAGAGAGAAAAGAAAGAGAAGAGAGAGAGAGAAGAGAGAGAAAATAGATAGAGAAAAGAAAATAACAGAGTTGGAAGGAACCTTGGAGTCCAACAAGAATTAACAAGAATGAGAGCAAGAGAATAGATAGAGGGTAGATTTTATTGATTTATGTATTTGTTTATTATTTACTGAATTTATTTGTCACCTATCTCATTGTAAACAAGAGTGAGAATACATAACAGAAACCCAGCAGTTGGAAAGGACCTTGGATGTCTTCCAGTCTGCACACGCAGGAAACTCTATATTCATGAGGGCAAACCTATGGCATGCGTGCCAGAGGTGGCATGCAGAGCCCTCTCTGTGAGCACAGCACGCACACCATCACCAGCTGCTCTTTTGGTTTCTAGCGTGCCACATGCGTGCCAGTCAGTTGGTACAATACAATACAATACAATACAATACAATACAATACAATACAATACAATACAATACAATACAATACAATACAATACAATACAATACAATACAATACAATAGCAGAGTTGGAAGGGACCTTGGAGGTCTTCTAGTCCAACCCCCTGCGTGGGCAGGAACCTTATACCATTTCAGACAAATGGCTATCCAACATCTTTTTAAAGACTTCCAGGGTTGGGGCATTCACAACTGCTGGAGGCAAGCTGTTCCAGAGGTTAATTGTTCTGACTGTCAGGAAATTTCTCCTTAGTTCTAAGTTGCTTCTCTCCTTGATTAGTTTCCACCCATTGCTTCTTGTCCTGCCCCCAGGTGCCTTGGAGAATAGTTTGACTCCCTCTTCTTTGTGGCACCGTCTGAGATATCGGAACACTGCTATCATGTCTCCCCTGGTCCTTCTCTTCATCAAACTAGACATACCCAGCTCCTGCAACCGTTCTTCATATGTTTTAGTCTCCAGTCCCCTAATCATCTTGGTTGCTCTTCTCTGCACTCTTTCCAGAGTCTCCACGTCTTTTCTACATCGTGGCGACCAAAACTGTATGCAGTATTCCAAGTGTGGCCTTACCAAGGCACTATGGTCTTCGTGGACACGGGGGCTCCAGAAAACGCCTTAAAAGTGGCCCCAGAAATGGCCAAAAAACCAGGCCGTTTTTCAGAGCCACTTTTGGCCCAAAACAGCCTGAGAATGGTCAAAAAATGGCCAAGAAACAGGCATCCATGCACCAGTCAGCTGGTTTTTTTTAAATTTAGACTTATATTACTTTACTTTACTTACTTTAATTCGACTTATTAACAGCCCCCTCTCCCCGAAGGGACTCGGGGCGGTGCACAGGAAATATAAAAACACAATATATCCCAATAAATACATAAATATTTAAAACTATATTAAACTAACACCCTGTGCTAAAATATTCCCGTTAAAATTACCATAAAACCCAATATAAAATTTCTCTACTAACTAAGGCTAAGTACAGTAGGTTAAACCCGGGGCGGTGCACAGGAAATTAAAACATGTGAATATCACAATTATAAATAATTAAAACCGAATTAAATAAATTATCCCTGCACTAGAATTTAGAATCATTAAAACTCAACCCCATTTAAAACCAATTAAAACAATTTAAGGTACAGACTATAGGCTAGGTAAAATAAATTAGGCCAGACCGGCCTGATGGAACAAATGGGTCTTTAATTTCTGGCGGAAGGCGCGGAGGTCCGTAGTTATTCTGAGATCGGGGGGATAGGTCGTTCCAGAGGGTTGGGCCCACCACAGAGAAGGCCCTTCCCCTGGACGTCACCCGCTGGCATTGCCTAGTGGACGGCACCTGGAGAAGTCCCTCTCTGTGGGAGCGAATTGGCCGGAGGGATGTATGGGGTAGGATGCGATCCCGCAGATAGCTAGGTCCCGTTTGGCACATACAAAGACCAGCTGGCCGGCATGGTTGCACATGCTGGAAACCCGAAGACCAGCTGGCCGGCGCATGCATGCAGTTTGGGCACTCGGTGCCTAAAAGGTTCATTGCCATCAGTGTCCTATACCAGGGGTCTGCAAAGTCGGCTCTTTTAAGACTGGTGGACTTCTATAGTGGGTAGAATTATAATAGCTAGATATTGGAAATTAGATGTGAATTTTAGAGTAGAAGAGTGGTATTGTGAAATGTGGAAATTAGCTTTAAATGATAAAATGACATGTGACATTAAATTTAGAAATGGTGTTTATAAAAAAGATACTTTTTGGAAAACTTGGAAACCATTTGTGGATTATGCGCTTGGAAATTTGGACGCTTCGATACCTGTACCCAGAGAACGTGGATTTTGGAGATCGTGAGGACATATCTGAAGAACCAAATCTTCCTTTCTTATGTACAGCACAGGGTGAAATATTGTATATGTATATTTTGTTGTAATGTCTAAAAAATTTAATAAAAATATTAAAAAAAAAAAGACTGGTGGACTTCAACTCCCAGAATTCCCCAGCCAGCGGGAACTCTGGAAGTTGAAGTCCACCAGTCTTAAAAGAGCCGACTTTGCAGACCCCTGTTTCTGGACAAATGGCCGTCCATTCTCTTTTTGAACGCCTTCAGTGATGGGGCACCCACAGCTTGTGAAGACAAGGCACTCCACTGGATAATTGTTCCGTCAGAAAATCTCTCCTTAATGCTAGGTAGGTTTTGAGAGGGGGCAGCCAAAGAGATTCCACTGTCCGTCCAGAAAGCAGGGAAAGACTTTGAGATCCCTCCCCCCCCCACTTTTCCACTTCACCTTCAATCATTTCATTTCTAGAAAGCAGCTCTCCTCTCACTGCTTTGGAGGCAGAGAAGAAAAACCTGAACAAACTGAGCCAAAAAGAGACCGTGGAAAATTCCCCTGAACATTAAGTCTATCAAATTACATAAGACTTTTCAATCCTGTTGATTAAAATCATTTCCTGACAGTTAGAACAATTAACCTCTGGAACAGCTTGCCTCCAGAAGTTGTGAATGCCCCAACCCTGGAAGTCTTTAAGAAGATGTTAGATAGCCATTGGTCTGAAATGGTATAAGGTTCCTGCCCACGCAGGGGGTTGGACTAGAAGACCTACAAGGTCCCTTCCAACTCTGCTAGTGTATTGTATTGTATTTTTCTCCATGAAAAATTCACCACCAAGGGGCAGTGAGAGAGAGCAAGGTGTCATATTGTCATCTGTTTCAGGATAAATTTGCTTTAGAACTGGGACTGCAGAGGAGGGGAGAATCTAGTCCATCTTCATTGGGGATATTTCCAGGACTACTTTATATATATATTTTTAAGAGTCCATAAAGTCTTTCAGATCTTGCATAAAAGAAATTCTAATTTGTTAAAGCTGTGAGAGCCTTAATATCTGATTTGGTAAGATTTCATCTATGGAGATCAATCTTCATCATTTCAATCAGGCTGGAGGGTGGGGGGAGAAGTACCCACAGGGGGTCAAAAATGTCAGAATGGTTATAAGAAGGCAATGGCCCTACTCCTTTTTTTAACATAACAGAATAACAGAGTTGGAAGGAAGGGACCTTGGAGGTCTTCTAGTCCAACTCCCTGCTTAGGCAGGAGACCCTACACCACTTCAGACAAATGGATATCCAATCTCTTCTTTAAAACTTCCAATGTTGGGGCATTCACAACTTCTGGAGGCAAGTTGTTCCACCGATTAATTGTTTTCGCTTGTCAGGAAATTTCTCCTCAGTTCTAGGTTGCTTCTCTCCTTGATTAGTTTCCACCCATTACTTCTTGTCCTGCCCTTAAGTGAGTGACAGAGCACATTTAATCCATCAGCTTGACCTTATATGGGTTGATCCCACATAGAATGAAAATAGTTGCATGGGATACTTTACTGTCACTTCGAATGTACACTAATTGGCACACATTAAAATGAAATTACATTGCATACAGCTCTCAAAGGGTCTCCACTTCCAAATTAAACATAAACATGACAAGATAAATAAATAAATATGCATGTACCCACATATATTATATGATACAGAGAAACAACACTGTCTAGTTCGGAGGTATACCAGTGGTCATATTCAATTTTTTTTTACTACCGGTTCTGTGGGCGTGGCTTGGTGGGCGTGGCATGAGTTGGTGGGCATGGCATGGGTTGGTGGGCGTGGCATGGGTTGGTGGGTGTGGCATGGGTTGGTGGGCATGGCAGGAAAAGGATACTATAAAATCTCCATTCTCACCCCACTCCAGGAGAAAGTTACTGCAAAATCTCCATTTCCTCCCGATCAGCTGGGACTCGGGAGGCAGAGAATAGAATGGGGGCGTGGCCAGCCAGAGGTGATGTTTACTGGTTCTCGGAACTACTCAAAATTTCCGTTACCGGTTCTCCAGAACTGATCAGAACCTGCTGAATACCACGTCTGATGTATACATGTACATAGTGAGAAAAACAAATTCTGTGAGTTTACCAGATGGATGGCCTAGGGCAGGGGTCTGCAAAGCCGGCTCTTTTAAGACTGGTGGACTTCAACTCCCAGAGCTGGCTGGGGAATTCTGGGAGTTGAAGTCCGCCAGTCTTGAAAGAGCTGACTTTGCAGACCCCTGGCCTAGGGAACAAAGCTGCTACAGAATCTAGTAGTCCTACTATAGATAATTCAAAACCTCCTCCCAGAGGGGAGCAACAGAAAGAGACCATGAAGCGGGTGTGTGGGGTCTCTCACAATGCTTAGCGCTCTAAGCACATAGTGCTTATAAGCAGCAGTCTAAACAACAGGAAGCGAGCATCCTGTAATCACCTCCACTGCCCTCACCACTCTCTGTATGGACTTTCTATCTGAGGCCCTGCTGCCACCAAACCAAAGACAGATGCCGTTTGTTAAAAACGCTCTCAATTGGGCCTCTGTAAAAAGTGGCCAGGACAGAAGGAACAAAAGATGTGCTCTCCTCATCCGATGCAGGAAATGCAGATGCTGGTTTGCATACTTCACTAAGGATGACGTGTGGAGAGACCAGTTCAGATTGTTAAGGGGAATAGAAGGATGAAATTTACAACACGGCGCTACTTTGAAGCCCACCGAACTGGATTATTTTCTGCTCGTTGGCACGCGTGGGCTGCCACCTGCTTAGCCTGCAAATAAACAACTCATCCAACCCAGCATTCTACACAAACAATAAACAGCAATAGATTCACTGCCACAAGGGAGCTGGATTTTAGAAGACAGTTCTCACTGTCTCAGCTTGTTAACAGTGTGTTGCTCCACAAGGCTTCCCCTGTTCCTACACAACTCGGTGGTTTTTCTTCTTGTTTTATTTCTCTTCCCTTTGAAAAAGGAAAACTCAAACGATGCCAGCCTTCACTTGCCAGCCAAACAGCAACAAAGAAATTGGCGTAATTAAGATTATAATTAATTTTATGGCCCTCTCTTCTTTGCCCCCCCCCCCCTCAATCAAAGTGAGGGGAGAAATTTACAACCCAAAGAGAACAATAACGTTGATAAACTGCTAGGACAATTTAGTCTAAAGTGCCATTAATCCCAGTGACATCCTGACATTTCTAAGGATTTGCTATTTCTTGGTGCATTTTTTTTTCAGACTTAATTTCATTAACTCACTAAGGCTCTGAATGATATCACTGAACATAGTTTTTAAGATCCCTGTTGCATGTTGTGGGTGAATTGTTCATCACATGGAAACATGCCTATGTGACTAAACTCTTGGAAGTCAAGAAGCCTTCCAAAGTTGTAGGTGCTCCATCACTGGAGGCTTTGAAGAAGAGACTGGACAGTCAATTGTCTGGAATGGTATATAGCTGGGATGGCAAACCTTTTCATCACCGACTGCCCAAACCGGAATGTGAGAATCAAGAAATATAGCTTATTGATCTATTAGATTCAATAAGTCCTATGGATAATAGAAGGCCCCAGAAGAAAGAGATATGAACCAAAGTTTTCAGCTAGGATGATTTCAAAATTTACCAGAAATATTGGTAATCCTGCTGAACCGTTACTAACTCTGCAATATGTTTTTTTTTTGCAAAATACACACTTGTATGGATTCATTTAAAACAGGAAGAATGAAACTGTTGGAAATGAGGAATTGAAAGTCATGTACGCAGGTGTTCACAGAAACTGACAGTTAGTGAGGTTGTGAAGCATGTATGTGGTCAGAAGAACAGTATAAAGCAGGGGTCCCCAACCCCCAAGCCGCGGACCGGGCCGGAGTGAGCGGTGGAGAGAGTAGCGCAACTCTTAGGAAAGTGTAGCAAATGCTCCGCTATCCTGGTGGCTGGCCAAGGTGCTCCCCGGGGGGACGGATGGGGGCAATGGCCTGCATTGGGGGGGTTCGGGACACCACCCGGGCCTGCGTAGGGGGAAGGGGCTGCCAGGCCCTCCTGCCCGGGACGCAGCCCGTCCTTCCCTGCCCCAGCTGAGGATCCTTCGCCCGGGACCCCTGGCAGCTTTTCCACCCTGTTGCACATGACCGCCAAATGCGCATGCGGCCCACATGACTTGACTCACCTGCTGGAGGCTCCCACCGGTCCACGGAATTTTTTTTACATGAAACCGGTCCCTGGTGTCAAAAAGGTTGGGGACCCCTGGTATAAAGGATGGGGTTCAAGATCAGCTCGGGGCTCTTTGATTTATAGAAGTCCTTGTAGGCCTTGCTATATCTCATTGTCCCTCTGCATTAATATGTTAATGCAGTGTATTACTGCTATTATATCTTCATATCTCTTCATTTCTAATGTTCCAAATTATTAGAAACAATAAACCTCTGATCGTAAAGTAAGATTTTTTTGCTTGTGTTGTTGCCTTTGTTTCCTATTGGAATTTTCTTATGACAGGAATGTGCATGTGTGCATGCTGGAGCTCTGGAAACTCAGAGACCAGAAGGCCGGTGCGCATGCATGCACTCGCCCCTCGGTATTTGGGTTTCTGGTGTGCATACAGGCATCGGCCAGATGGTCTTCACACAAGCATGCGCTCTGGTCAGCTGGTCTTCAGGTTTCTAGGGCTCTGTCGCATGTGAAGATCAGCTGGCCAGCGTGCATCCATTGGCCGGAAACCAGAAGAGCAGCTAGCGATGGCGTGCGTGCGCACAGAGAGGGTTCTGCGTGCCACTTCTGGTCACATCATGGGTACATAGGGTCTCCTGCTTGAGCAGGGGGTTGGACTGTAAGACCTCTAAGGACCCTTCCAACTCTGTTCTTCTGAACTTCTGAAGAACATTTTTCAGAGGGGATTGTAGATGGCCAATCTTAGCCTCCTTCTCAAGATGTGACTTTATGCAATAGGAATCGTCTCAGGGTTGACTCAATCTTCCATCCTTCCATGGTCGGTAAAATGAGGACCCAGATCGTTGGGGGCAATTAGCTGACTCTATAAACCACTTAGAGAGGGCTATCTGTGGAGATTCTCAGTCACCCAGGTCATGGTTGTCCCAAAGGTGCTTTCTTTTAAAAGAGGCAACTAGACTTACTTGTTTTAATTCTTTCTTCTACGCCAAGACTAGGTTAAACCAAACAGGAACTCCTTCCACAAAGGCAGGAGATATTTTGAGCAATTGCAAGGTAGATTTCATTTCACGACTAGCTTTCATCTGCTTCCACGAGGACCACCCTTCAAGCTTTCGGCAATAAAGCTGATCGGATATTTCATCACGTTCGCCATTGAGACAAGCAGAGGGAAACAGCCCCCCTCTATTGCTCGGCCCTATAATCCCATGGTGGTTGTGCTGCCTACAGTTTAGAGCAAACAAAGGCTTCCTACAGCGTGAAGTAATTGTTCCAGCAGCCAATCGGTCTTTCCGCGTCTCCTAAATCTAAGCACCCTATGAGCAGAAAGGCAAATCATATGAAGAGTGAATAAATGTGTTTGCCTATCCTTTGTTACATTTACTTAGGAACCACCAATTCAGTGGACTTCAAGTAGATTGCAAGAACCTCATTTCTAATGTTGGATTTTCCCCCTTACCAGAGGGAGCCCCCTTGTGGAGTACTGTGAAGCGTACTGTGAAGGTGTTACCATGGCAACTCCACTATGCTGTACAGTAGAAGCCATTTTAAGGCACAACAGGCTGTATCTTAACGGAACACCCTCCCCCTCCCGAGGGGCGTTAGAGGTATCTTACACCCGCAGTATTTTTTTCCCAGAGAGTAAGTCATCTGTGTACGAAGTTTGGTTGAAATTGCCGAGGCATTCCAGAGTTATGCTGGAACACACACACACATACACACACACACACACAAAATTTATTTATATAGAGAGACATATATGATGTTTTTATATTCATGTAAGCCTCCTTGAGTTGCCATGTGCGAACAGGCGGCAATATAAATTTTCTAAAATAAACAAACAAGCAAACAAAGAAGCAAACAATTAATTAATTAATTAATTAAGTGGTAGTAAACACCGTACATGATCTTGATTTTATCTCTCTGTTAACGCCAGCTAGGACTGCTTCTTGCCCCACCCACTTTCCTGCTGCAGGCTGAAATGCCTATTATCTGATTATTCCCTTGGCCCATTGCCTTGCCTTTCCCAAGGTCATTCTCCCGTATCATTTTACAAGTGGCGTGAAATTCTTCAGATATTTTTAGGAGACACACAACCAGTAGTGATTTCATCTTCTTGCTATCTCCGGGAAGCCTCTAATCTCTAGCATCTTTTGTATTCCTGATTGTAACGGAGTGTTTCTATTTATCTGTTTTGTTGCCACAAACTGGTCTTTTGCAGGAAAGAACATTTTGCTCTTCCCATATCTCTGCATTTGTTGCTAGAATATAAGTATATACTGTAATAATGATACGCCCAGGGAATTCTGGGGGAAAGGGCCACATCACCCGAGACAAAGACACTAAAATTAAGTTCTGCCAAGAAAAGAAGTGCCCACAAATTTGTCATTAGCTTCAAATTAAAGGGTCTGTTCCTCTTGAAAAATCACCCACCCTATTTTCCCACTGACATTTAAAAGCAATGAGTTTTTAATTCAGATTTCCCATTCGCACAGCAGTAAATTTTTAGCTTTCCTGACCCTTAAACCTATATTCAAGGACTTGCAGCGGGACGACCAAAGGGAGTTGAAACCAAGTTAAAATGATCAAAAATCCCAGACCATTTTACATGCATTGCACACCTGTTGCACATAAAAAGACATTCCCAAAGGCGCTTGTTCAGGAGGCAACTGGATTTCCTCAGTTTTTCTTTGAAGACGTTTTGCTTCTCATCCAAGAAGCTTCTTCAGCTCGGACAGCATAGTGGGGATAGTGAACGTACATCAGATGGAAGAGGAAAATAGGCAACCACAACAACAGAAGAGGAAAGGAAGAGAGGAAGAAGAGAGGAGGAAAGGAGAGTGAAAGAAGAAAGAGGAAAGGAGAGGAAGATTGGGAGGGGTAGAAAGAGGAAGGGAGGAGGAGGGGAGAGGAAGGGGAAGAAGAAAAGGGAAAGGAGAGGAGGAAAAAAGAAAGGAGAGAAGTGATGTCCCGGTGTTTGGAGGCCGTGCGGGTCTGGATGGGGAGGAACAAGCTTCAACTCAACCCGTCCAAGACCGAGTGGCTGTGGTTTCCGGAGTCTTGATATAGCCAGTTGGTTCCATCTCTGGCTATCGGGGGTGAGTCATTAGCCCCCACGGAAAGGGCCCGCAACTTAGGCGTCCTCCTTGATTCTCGGCTGTCCTTGGATGACCATGTGACGGCCGTGGCCAGGGAGGCTTTCTATCAGGTTTACCTTATTTATTTATTTATTTATTTTATTCGAATTTATATCCCGCCCTTCTCCATGGAGGACCCAGGGCGGCGCACAGGAAATTTAAAAAACATATAAAGTACAAAAAATAAATATATAATTTAAAATAAATATTAATCACTCCCACCTGTGCTAAAACCAATACGCCAGTTGCGCCCCTTCCTAGATCGAGACGCCCTACGCACAGTCACACAAGCTCTTGTCATTTCCCGCCTGGACTACTGCAATGCTCTCTACATGGGGCTCCCCTTGAGGTGCACCCGGAGACTCCAGTTAGTGCAGAATGCGGCCGCGCGGGGGATTCTGGGAGTCTCACGGTACTCCCATGTAACTCCTCTCCTGCGCGAGCTGCACTGGCTGCCTGTGGTCTTCCGGGTGCGCTTCAAGGTGTTATTAACCATCTTCAAAGTGCTCCATGGCACGGGTCCTGGTTACCTGCGAGACCGCATCCTACCACATACCTCCCTTCGACCTGTCCGCTCCCACAGAGAGGGCCTCCTCATGGTGCCGTCTGCCGGTCAATGCTGGCTGGCGACCCACAGGGGGAGGGCCTTCTCTGTGGTGGGTCCGGCCCTCTGGAATGACCTGCCTCAGACCTTCGCACCATCACGGACCTGCGCCTCTTCCGCCGGGCGCTCAAAACACACTTTTTCCATCTGGCTGGCCTGGCATAGATTAATGGTTTAATTTTAAATACAACATTTTAAATAGTTTTTAATTACTTTTTAGCACAGACTTAATTATTTAATTCTATTTTATACTGTGACTGTTTGTTATGGGTGTTTTTATTCTTTCTGTGCACCGCCCTGAGTCCCACCATGGAGATAGGGCGGTATATAAATCTGAAAAATAAAATAAATAAATAAAATAAATAGAAGGGAGGGAGGGAGGAAAGGAAAGGAAAGTTGGGTGGTAGTAAAATAAAATATTGGGGTGTATAAAAGCAATCTCGATCATATATCTTATTTTTTAATGGAAAAATGAGAGCTTAAAAGGGTTAAAATATAATACGAATAATAACTATGAGAATGTATACTTGTAAATGTAGGTATGAGACCAAAAATTATTTTTTTTTAAAAAAAAGGATAATGTGTGATAGGTAGATAGAGCTGGAGAACCTTCTTGGGTGAGAAGGAAAACATCTTCACAGAAAAAAACATGGAAGTCCAGTTGCCTCCTGAAAAAGCCCCTTTGGGACAACCATGAACTGAATGAAGATGAATCTCTACAGACTGATCAAAAGGCATTGATATCACAGGATCATCTTGCATTTTGTCAAAAGGCTAACCACCATAACACAGCTAGTTCAAATGATTAAGATAAGAGTAAAGTCATCTTCACTCTGAGAGCCACGGTGGTGCACTCTGCCCAAGATCTCCACCTACTGCTTGAGCAAACGTTGTAAGTCCCACCCACCAAGCTCCCTGGCTCTGCTCCTTGACAATTTAACAATTCAATTGGATTTCTTAAAACTTTTTAAAAAGTATTTTGTCATTCACATTTCATTTGGTCCCTCCTTTTGCATCCTTTTTTAATGATTCTATTCCACCATTCCTTTGATATTAGAATAGACTAGAACAGACTAGACTAAAATAGAATAGAATACAGAATGGAGTGGAATAGAATAGAATAGAATATTGGAATGAAGAAGAGAGTAGAGTAGAGTAGAGTAGAGTAGAGTAGAGTAGAGTAGAGTAGAGTAGAGTAGAGTAGAGTAGAGTAGAGTAGAGTAGAGTAGAGTATTGGAATGAAAAAGAGAAGAGAAGAGAAGAGAGAATGGAGTAGAATAGAATAGAATAGAATATTGGAATGAAGAAGAGAAGAGAAGAGAAGACAAGAGAAGACAAGAGAAGAGAGAATGGAATAGAGTAGAGTAGAGTAGAGTAGAGTAGAGTAGAGTAGAGTAGAGTAGAGTAGAGTAGAGTAGAGTAGAATAACAGAATTGGGAGATTTCTGCCTCCAGTGTTTTAGGCTCACTTGGGGCATCCAGTTAACTCCATGCTTAGCAATCTTATCAAGTTCATTATCAGGCATTCTTAATATCAAAACTTACAGTTCAGTGTTAAGATACTTCTGACTTTGCATAATCTGTCCCATCACTTGGTGTAAAAAGATGATGATTTGGCTCCCATGTTGAGAGTCCAGCTGGTATTCAAAATGACAGGCAGGCAGAATGCCCCAGTGGCCAATCAGAAGCACAGATGTGATCACATGTCATGGAACTACATTTCCCCTAAGGCAGTTTCTACATTTCCCAGAAGATAAGTTCTTAAAGGAGGCAGCTCTTAATTCCCAGACTGCTTAGTCTTATACTACAGATATCACAGGATCATCTTGCATTTTGGCAAAAGGCTAACCAACATAACACCACTAGATCAAGTGATTAAGATAAGAGTAAAGCCATCTTCACTCTTAGAGCCATGGTGGTGCTCTCTGCTCATGATCTCTACCTACTGCTTGAGTTGTGAGTCCCACCCACCAAGCTCCCTGGCTCTGCTCCTTGACAATTCAACAATTCAATTAAATTACTTAAAACTTTTTTAAAAGTACGGTGTTATTCACATTTCGTTGGGTCCCTCCTGTTGCATCCTTTCTTTAATGATTCTATTCCACCATTCCTCGCTTAGCCATGGAAATCTGAGTCCCAGTTGTACTATTAGAATAGAATAGAAAAACAGAGTTGGATGGGACCTTGGAGGTCTTCTAGTCCAACCCCCTGCCTAGGCAGGAGACCCTGTACCAATTCAGACAAATGGTTATCCAACAACTTCTTAAAAACTTCCAGTGTTTGAGTGTTCACAACTTCTGGAGGCAAGTTGTTCCACATATTAGTGTAATTACATATTAGAGTAACTCTTGTCCTGTAGTGCAGGGGTCCCCAACCTTTGCAACTTTAAGTCTGAAGGACTTCAGCTCCCAGAATTCTCCAGCCAGCAAAGTTGCAAAGGTTGGGGACCCCTGCTGTAGCGGGTTGTCCCATGGCAAGATGGCCATGGCAAGTTGGCCATGGTGAGTTGTCCTACACGAGTGATCGCGAATCTTTTTTGGCTCGCATGCCAAAAGCGGGGAGAGCGCAGGGGGGTCGTGCATGGGCATGCCACACCCATAATGCTATGCGCACAACCACAGCATGCATGCGTGCACGACCAGCGTTCCCCCCCATTTTTGGCATGATTTTTTCACCCTCCCCAGGTTCGTTTTTTGCCCTCTGGAGTCTTCAGGGAAGTCTCCTGAGGGCTCCGAAGGGCTAAAGCCAGTCCTACCAGCAAACCGGAAATCTGTTCCTGAACTTCCGGTTTGCCCCTAGGGCCAGTTTTTCGTGCTCCGGAGGCTTCAGGGAAGCTCCTGAAGCCTCCGGAGGGCAAAAAAAATGGCCTCAAAAGAAGACCAAAGTCATCTGGCCAGTGCCGCATGCACACTGGGGGGCTCACACCTCACATGCCCTGACAAATAGCTCTGCGTGCCATCTGTGGCACGCATGCCATAGATTCGCCATCACGGTCCTAGACCTTCTGTGTGTCGTGTCAGAAATTAAGCTGGCATTTCTTTTCCATCTTGAACCAGATAGTGGGACAACGGGATTCTTAATCTCTACAATTTGGGAGGCTCATGAATTGGGACCTAATTAGAAAGCCAGAGTTGAAGGCGAATTCCTCTTGCACCATAAACACATATTTCAGCCGAGCTTCAGTTATTCAAGCAGGAGTGGGGAAAATATCCTGAAATCTTGATCCAAAATCTTGTCTCTGGCAATCAATAGAAGGCAGCTGAGCCATCAAGAATGTTAAAGACTTTTTTTTTCTTTTATCCTTTCCAAAGGTTTAAAAGCTTTGTGCCCCTTCTCCTTTGCTTTCCATCAGGCCAGCTCTTAAATCTTTTATCACATTAATGCCAGGAGGGCTCAATACTCAGATGTTTGAAGGCTGCCACTCCAGCTACTTAAGAAAATTAGCAGAAGGCCCGGCTTTCTGATGCATTTTTGTGCTTGAACAGAGCAAATCACCTTCTTAGGTAGACTGCCCTATGTTCTTTCCACTCTTCCTTTTAGTAGGTATGGAAGATCTTTTTCTTCTTCTTCTTCTAACTCCTCCTCCTCCTCTTCCTCCTCCTCCTCTCCTCCTCCTCCTCTTCTTCTTCTTCTTCCTCTTCCTCCTCTCCTCTCCTCTCCTCCTCCTCCTTCTTCTTCTTCCTCCTCCTCCTCCTCCTCCTCCTCCTTCTTCTTCTTCCTCTTCCTCTTCCTCCTCTCCTCCTCCTCCTCCTTCTTCTTCTTCTTCTTCTTCTTCTTCTTCCTCTTCCTCCTCCTCCTCCTCCTCCTCCTTCTTCTTCCTCTTCCTCCTCCTCCTCCTCCTCCTCCTCCTTCTTCTTCTTCTTCTTCTTCTTCCTTCTCCTCCTCCCCTCCTCCTCCTCCTTCTTCTTCTTCTTCTTCCTCTTCCTCCTCCTCCTCCTCCTCCTCCTTCTTCTTCTTCTTCTTCTTCCTCTTCCTCCTCCTCCTCCTCCTCCTTCTTCTTCCTCTTCCTCCTCCTCCTCCTCCTCCTCCTCCTCCTCCTCCTTCTTCTTCTTCTTCTTCTTCTTCCTCTTCCTTCTCCTCCTCCCCTCCTCCTCCTCCTCCTCCTTCTTCTTCTTCTTCTTCCTCTTCCTCCTCCCCTCCTCCTCCCCTCCTCCTCCTCCTCCTCCTCCTCCTCCTCCTCCTCCTTCTTCCTCTTCCTCCTCCTCCTCTTCTTCTTTTATGTTTTTCAGGCTAAATGGAGTAAAAGAGTAAGCAAATTTTTTTTTAAATTCCTCCTTTTGTTGAGATAAACCTGGGAGTTGAATATGTCCATGCCAGTTTTTCTGGCAATAGCGGAAATAAAAGTAATTTGCCATTTTTCAGATTTTTTTTTTTAAAGTTCTCAGCCTAGTATAACTTTATAACTCACAAATAGATCAGGGCATCTCTTTGGACAGGTGTAATTTACTTATAATGTATAACCATGTTTATCTATAGCTATGTTTTTCTCTTCCTCATAAATCATATCTCGTACATCTCATGTCCTTCACATCGAAGTCTTCAGGAAAGATGAGGTAAAGATAAAGATCCCCCTCGCACATATGTTCCCGACTCTAAGGGGTGGTGCTCATCTCCGTTTCAAAGCCAAAGAGCCAGCGCTGTCCGAAGACGTCTCTGTGGTTGTGTGGCCAGTATGACTAAATGCTGAAGGCACATGGAACGCTGTTACTTTCCCACCAAGGTGATTCCTATTTTTCTACTTGCATTTTTTATGTACTTTCATATCACTAGGTTGGCAGAAGCTGGGACAAGTAATAGCCGCTCACTCCGTTACGCGGCAATTCAAACCACCCAACTGCCAAACCTTCCTGATCGACAAGCTCAGCATCTTTGCCACTGAGCCACCACGTCCCTTTCAGGAAAGATACCTGGGACTGAAACATATTAATTCTATTTAATTTTATAAACCAGTTTTAGTTCATCCTCTGATTTTGCTCACTTCCTGCTTACTTTGGGGAGTGCAGAATATGGCATTCACTCCCATTCAGAACCTACAGACAGCTCTTTAGCATTTTGCAGTCTTTCCATATTAAATTTAAATTCACATTTTTGGAGTACATCTCCTGCCACATTGTATGATGTCTGATTGTGGCCCTTACACCTTGAAAAACCTGGCACACTCCTGTTTTACTGACTAAAGCAGACTTTCCTTCTGAAGTACAGTTAGTTAGTTATGCTGATTTTTGTCTTTTTGGCACATGTGACAGGAATAGAGAGAGAAAGGAAGAGAGTTGAGGAAGGAAGGAAGGAAGGAAGGAAGGAAGGAAGGAAGGAAGGAAGGAAGGGTAGATTAGATGGATGGATGGATGGATGGATGGATGGATAGATAGATTGATAGATAGATAGATAGATAGATAGATAGATAGATAGATAGATAGATAGATAGATAGATAGATAGATAGATAGATAGATAGATAGATAGATAGATAGATAGATACTGTGTTTCCCTAAAAATAAGACAGGGTCTTATTTTCTTTTGAAACCCCCCACACACACACACGCACACACAAATAAGCGCTTGTCCTTATTTTTGTGGAGGTCTTATTATTTTTGAGGTGCAGGAGGTGGTGAGCATGGTCACCTCATGGCTGCTGCTGTGTTGCAATATTTTGGGGGAGGGCTTATTTTCAGGGGAGGGCTTATTTTAGCGCATGCACTCAAAAGCCCAATTGGGCTTATTATCCGGGGAAGTCTTATTTTCAGGGAAATGTGGTAGATAATAATGAGATAGCGAGATAGCGAGATAGAGGTAGGGACAGTGGTGGGTTTCTGCAGGCTCGCACCTACTCACAAGAACCGGATGGTGAAATTTAGAGAGCCGGTGAGAGGGGGTTCCACCGGCGGACCCAGAAGTAAGTCTGGCCTGCCTCTGCCGGTAACCCAATGGGAAGGAAAGGAAAGCAGAAAGGAAGAAAGGAAGGAAGGAAAGAAAGAAAGAAAGAAAAAAAGAAAGAAAGAAAGAAAGAGGGAGGGAGGGAGGGAGCGAGGGAGAGAGAAAGAGAGAGAGAGAGAGAGAGAGAGAGAGAGAGAGAGAGAGAGAGAAAGAAAGAAAGAAAGAAAGAAAGAAAGAAAGAAAGAAAGAAAGAAAGAAAGAAAGAAAGAAATTTATCATCACAATTGAGCCCAAAATTTTTGGTTGCTAAGCAAGAGCGTTGTTAAATGAGTTTCACCACATTTTACAAGTTGGCCACTCTCACTCTGTCACATGACTGCCAAGCGACGCCCACAAAATAGGCCACACCTACAGAGGAGGTTCTAAAAAAAATTGAAACCCACCACTGGGGGGAGAGAGAGAGAGAGAGAGAGAGAGAGAGAAAGAGCGAGCTTAGATAGATGATAGATAGACAGATGATAGATAAGTAGATAGACAGACACACTTAGTTGTTGAGTAAATCAAGTTTGACATTTCAATATTTCATTTGCATTTTAAGTATTCAAACACAGTAACGTATTGGCTTTATTTAGAGGGTGTTTTAATAGACCATAAGTATCTGAACTGTGAAATCCTTTGTGCTCTCTGAGTTTGATTGTTTCCTTATAGGCGTTTCATTACCTGGCTGGGTAACATCATCAGAGAGAGAAATCCCAAACTCCACTAGCCCTGACGAGGTTACTTTTGTCAGCCGATGAAACACCTGCAAGCAACGCAACCCAGCTCGGACAACACCGAGGACTCTAAAGTGTATTTTAAGTTTAAGCCATCTTATTTCTGATCATAGCCACAAAGGTATTTATGTATATTAACCCAAGCTTTCTGTAACTCTCTTCCAAAGCTATATACGAGACCGCCTCCTACCCCATACATCCCTTCGTCCGGTCCGCTCCCACAGAGAGGGCCTTCTCCGGGTGCCGTCGGCGGGGCAATGCCGGTTGGCGACACCCAGGGGAAGGGCCTTCTCTGTGGCGGGCCCGGCCCTCTGGAACGACCTACCCCCCCGACCTTCGCACTATCTCGGACCTCCGCCTCTTCCGCCAACGTCTTAAGACGTATTTATTTCAACAAGCCGGCCTAGGATAGCCCCCCGTTTCTGACTTTTTAAAAATAAATTATAATTTGGGAAGGTTTTTAACATGGGTTTTAGCACGGGTTAACTAATTTAATATATTTTAAATTGATATTTATTGTATTTTTGTGGTTTTAATAATGCCTGTGCGCCGCCCTGGGTCCTAACAAGGAGAAGGGCGGGGTATAAATTTAATAAAATAAAATAAAATAAAATAAAATAAAATAAAGTAATAAAAGTAATGGGAAGTCAGATGCACCATCTATCATGCCACCTGGATTCTGTTATCTAAGATTGCATTCAATCTGCTCGATGCCAGACTCCTCCACCCCATCATGTTTCTCTTCTGAAATGACTCCACGCCAATGTTCTGTGACCGCCGTCCATCCAAGTGTCCTTTGAAGTTCTTTTTAGCTTCTCCTCGTCCTTCCTTTCTCCAAATTGCCAGTCCTGAGCATGGAAACTCTCCTCCCCAAATCTGAACGTTTCGGGACTTTAAAAAAAAAAATTGGAGGGGGAGAGATGTTCACCCAACCTGAGCTTCTTCTCTTATGATGCTGGGTGTGGTGGAAACAGAAGCGAGGGACAGGAAAGGACCAGCCTTGCAAATTCCGAGCCAAGTGAGTTTGCTGAGCATTAAAGAAAATAAAGGCATCTAATTGGAGATCCCTCCTCCAGGTTTTCTGCTGGACAGGCTGCCGACTCGCAAACAAGTGGAAGTAAATAAATCACAAATGACAATGATCAACGATCAGCATGCAATGTGTCAAGGGGGGAGGGGGAAGTCTGGCTACCTTGGATAGGACGTTATGTTGAAATGCACCCAACTTCCAATGTTAGTGACAGGGAAAAGCTGTCCAGAAGGAGGAGGAGGAGGAGGAGGAGGAGGAGGAGGAGGAAGAGGAAGAAGAAAAAGAAGAGGAAGAGGAAGAGGAAGAGGAAGAAGAAGAAGAAGAAGAGAAGAAGAAGAAGAAGAAGAAGAAGAAGAAGAAGAAGAACAACACAACAACAACAACAACAACAACAACAACAACAACAACAACAAGAAGACCGAGTGGCTGTGGTTTCCGGCCGCCCGATTCAACCAGCTCACTCCATCGCTGGCCATAGGGGCGAACATCTTGCCCCTGTGGATGGGGCGCGCAATTTGGGTGTCCTCCTGGATGCCCGGCTGTCCATGGAAGATCAAGTGACGGCCGTGGCCAGGAGGGCGTTTTACCAGGTTCGCCTGGTTCGCCAATTGCGCCCCCTATTGGATCGGGACGCCCTTCGCACAGTCACTCATGCGCTCGTGACATCCCGACTGGACTATTGCAACTCTCTCTACATGGGGCTTCCCTTGAGGTGCACCCGGAGACTTCAGCTAGTTCCAGAATGCAGCCGCGCGAGCAATTATGGGGACCGCAAGGTCTACCCACGTAACACCGCTCTTGCGCGAGCTGCACTGGCTACCTGTCGTCTTCCGGGTGCGCTTCAAGGTGTTAATTATCATCTTTAAAGCGCTCCATGGCTCGGGACCTAGCTATCTGCGGGATAGGATCCTGCCTCATACATCCTCACGGCCGATTCGCTCCCACAGAGAGGGACTTCTCCGGGTGCGGTCCACTAGACTGTGTCAGCGGCGACACCCAGGGAAGGGCTCTCTCTGTGGCGGGCCCGGCCCTCTGGAACGACCTTCCCCCCGATATTAGGACGACCACGGACCTCCGCTCCTTCCGTCTTAATTAAAACTTACTTTTTCCGTCTGGCCGGCTTGGGATAGTCCCCCTGTCTTGGGGTTTTACTGGGTAGATTTTAGTTCAGTTAGTTAAATGGGATTTTAGCACAGGCTGAGTTTAATTTGGCTTTTAAAATTGTTTGTATATTTTATTGTTGTTTGTATGTTTTTTACTGTTTTTATTCTGCCTGTGCACCGCCCCGAGTCCCCGTGGGGAGAGGGAGCGGTTTATAAGTATTTAAATGATTTGATGATTTGATTTGAACAACAACAAACCAGGAAGAACACAATTTTGATAGTGACAGAGGTAAAGGTTCTCCTTGCACATATGTGCTAGTTGTTCCTGACTCTAGGGAGCAGTGCTCATCTCTGTTTCAAAGCCGAAGAGCCAGCGCTGTCCAAAGATGTCTCTGTGATCATGCTCCCACATGTCTCTCAAATACAGACGGATCGTCATTTGGAACACAACACGCCAGATATCACAGTTGTAGAGGGCCAAAACGTACAATTTATTGACATCGTGGTACCAGGAGATGCCAGAGGTGAAGAAAAAGAACTGGAAAAAATCACAAAATACCTCAACCTGGCCATCAAAACTACCCGATTATGGATGAAGCGTGTAAGACTGACACCATTGTCATCCGGGCACTTGGTACCATGTCCAAGAATTTTATAAGATACATCAACAAATTGCAGCTTCCTGCAATAACAGCAGCGAAATTGCAAAAAAACTGCACTACTTCGAGCATCATACATCTTAAGAAGGTACTTGGTTGATATGTAGAATGCTGGCAGTGACCTATATCGAACCATTAGCACCAATCAATGTTGTATGTGATGCATTTTGAATGTTCAGTTGACTAAGTTTCATGTTTAATGAATAAAAGTTTATAATAATAATCCTCAGTCTACCTCTTGGGCAGTTTTTGAACGGCTCCCCAGATACGGGAAGCGCCTTTGAATTTTTAAAATTGCATTGCAGGAAGAAAGAGTGATCGCCAAATGTTAGCAATATCATGATAATAATAACAACGCCCCCCACCGGCAGATCAGAGGAGGGGAAAACAAAGGAACATCCATTAAGGGTTCCAACTCTTTCGTATCAGTCATTCAGATGTACAAATTATTATCCCCCGAAGGATCCCGAAATTTCCTTCCTTATGTCAACTGGAAAAAAACGCCATTAGGAGTGAAAAATAGCATCTTTTCAACCTGACAGCTCTCCATTTCACACGCTGGAGAAGTGCACTTCCAGGGATCGGCAAGGCGTCTGGAGGAGCTAGCTGGCTAGCAGAGGTCAGGGTTAATTGGTGCATCTCAAAAAATAGACAGTAAATATAGCCATAAATTTAGCCAGGGAGCTGATTTTATGTCTATTGCCCAGGAAGGCTGTCCTTGCAGACAGGATATTCTTCATCGCGGAAGGCAAGGGGAGTAGGAAGCATGGGGGCTGAAAATGGCAGCGCTTTCAAGATTCGTTTTTACCAAAATCCCTCTCTTCCTACCCAGCCCAAAAATAAAAATAAATATCGGTATCCATTGAAGTCTAGTTGCAATTTTCTCGGCGTGGCATCTATCAAGCGATGTTGACAAGGCTGCTTTTAAAGAGAGGCTGCCTTTGGTCTTGAGTTGTTTAGGAAGGATGAAAGGTATTGCTTCCCTCTAACGTTGCAACCGGATGGGGAACGGTGGAATTATAGAATTGGAAGGGGCCCCGGAGGCCACCACGTCCGAATCATCACTCAGTGTAAGCATCAAATTAAAGCATCTCTGACAGATGACCATCCGGCTTCTGCCTGAACACATGTAGGGAAGGAGAGACGGCCATGTCTCTGCGTAATTAGCTCCTCCGCTGTTGAACTGCCAGGAAGTTTTTTTTTTTCCTAACTCTCTGGCAGAAGCTCATCAGGGCATCTTCAAACTATTGTTCCATCTCCTGCATTATGGAATGAGGGAGAAGGAGTCTTGGTCTACCAGATGACTTTCCAGGTCTTTGAAGAGGAAGAAAACTACATGTGTTCTCGGTCTTCTCTTCCCAAGATGACATATTTCCAAGGTTTCTTCTGAGTCTCATCACAGAACTTAGTTTCTAATTCTGGATCTTCTCCAAAGCTTTTTTTTATTTCTGCAAGTCCATCATAAAAGGTAATGTCCAGAATTGGACCGAAAACTTGGAATGAATTGATCCATGTAGAATAAAGTGGAACTACTGTATTTGTGGCCTGTGATATGGAAACTATATTTTTGTTGATGCAGTTTAAAGTGGCATGTGTCTTTCTTTCTTCTTTCCTTCCTTCCTTCCTTCCTTCCTTCCTTTTTTCTTTTCATGCCTTAAGACTTTAATTTCTGAGAGAATTTCTAGGGAAGGAAACGCAGGTCAGGTATCTATGGAGATTCTTCCTTCTTTCATCTTCCTTCCTTCCTTCCTTCCTTCCTTCCTTCCTTCCTTCCTTCCTTCCTTCCCATGCCTTAAGATCTTAATTTCTGAGAGACTTTCTAGGGAAGGAAACACCAGTCAGGTATCTATGGAGATTCTTCCTTTCTTCCTTTATTTGTTCCTTCCTTCCATCCATGCCTTAAGATCTTAATTTCTGAGAGAATTTCTATGGAAGGCAGCACTGCTCAGGTATTATGGAGATTCTCAATCATCCAGGTCATGGTTGTCCCAAAAGGTGCTTTTTCCCAAAAGCGAGTGAACTTCTTCACTTGAAGAAGCTTTTTGGAGGAGAAATGATTATTATTCTTTCTTTCTTACTTATGTTCTTCTTCTTTTTCTTTCTTTGGTGACTTGTCCTTTTGCCCATTGACTCTATATGGACTTTGAAAGGTTGAAGTTACAGGGTCAGGATACAAAAACAAGGTTAGCTCTGTAGGCCAAGAGAAAACTCCACAGTCTATCATGACCCTATTATAACTACTGAAGGGTGACAAAATAGAGTGCAAACTTCAAGCAAGATGGCACACAATAAAAAAACAAAGAGATGGGGGAAGAGAAGGGAAAGAGACTCCAGAGAAGTGGTTGGTGCACCAATGTTGGTACTTAATGAAAGTCTGAAGATGCAAGGAAAGAGATCCTTCCTATTTAAATTAGCCTCTAATTGGGTTTAGGCTGCAATTGGGAATTCCCTGAAAGGCTGATGAATAAGAAAATTATGCTTGTCCTCCCATTTCTAAGAGGAATACTTCAAGAATAAATAAAGTGGTCATTCTTTTCCATGGGTGGACATTTTCTTGGCCTTTAGTAACATCATTCAATATGATGGCAGCTGCATTGAATAACACATCAAAAGTGCAAAAGGCAGCAAGCATCTAATTGGAGGACTGGAATTGTCTGGCAGGGGACTTAACACACATAAAGAAAGAGAAAGAGAGAGAGAGAAAGAGAAAGAAAGACAGAGAGAGACAGAGAGAGAGAGAGAGAGAGATTGAGAGATTAACAGAGTTGGGAGGGACCTTATAGGTCATCTAGTCCAAGCAGGACACCCTATACCATTTCTGACAAATGTCTGTCGAATCTCTTCTTGAAAGCCTCCATTGATGAAGCTCCCACAACTTCCAAAGGCAACTTCTGTTCCATGGGTCGATTGCTCTCACTCAGAAAGTTCCTCCTTATTTCCATGTTAAATCTCTCCTTGTTCAGTTTCCACCCATTAATCCTTATCTGGCCTTCAAGTGCTTTGGAAAATAGCTTGACCCCCTCCTCTCTGTGGCAGCCCCTCAAGTATTAGAACACTGCTGTTATGTCTCCCCTGGTCCTTCTCTTCACTAGACTCTTCACTAGACTTTTTTGCAACTGTTCTTCAAATGTTTTAGTCTCCAGTCCCCTCATTTGCTCTTCTCTGCACTTTTTCTAGAGTCTCAACATCTTTTTGATACTGTGGCGGCTGAAAAAGAAAGAGGGAGGGAGGGAAATAGAGAGAGAAGGAAGGAAGGAGAGAGACAGAAAGAAAGAGAGAGAAAGAAAGAAAAAGAAAGAAAGAAAGAAAGAAAGAAAGAAAGAAAGAAAGAAAGAAAGAAAGAAAGAAAGAAAGAAAGAAAGAAAGAAAGAAAGAAAGAAAGAAAGATGAGAGAGGTTTGGGAGCTTACCATGTTTTATGAATACCCTTCCTCAAAAATAATGGAAAAGCTACCACATTGATTTTTGGCAAGTACACTGTTAGATCTTAGCTACTCAGTGTGAGATATATGGGGGAAAGTGGGTGGCAAGGCCCAGTCCAAATTTCAACATTTGGTATGAGAATTTGTGATTTAGGAGCATGCCTCTCTCTCTCTCTCTCTCTCTCTCTCTCTCTCTCTCTCTCTCTCTCCCCTTCCTGTTTCCTGCTCCTCCTTCCACTGAATTCTCTTCCACTGGGCGAAATAAATTTGTCATTCCTTCCAGCTTCACCAGGAAGTCGACAATAATAAAAAAAATAATTAATAGCAATAATAGCCCAAAAAAGTGGCCTGTTTAGTGGGAAATAAATGTCTGAGCACTGCACGGTGGCCTAAAGATAATACGAATGATCAATCAAGATGCTAAGCTTCAGATGCCCCAGCTACAGCAATCCTTAAGGGTGACAAATAGATTAAAAGAGATTAAGAGGGAAAGTGACAAGAAGGTAGCAGGGAGATTCCCTGAGCTTGCACTAGACTCGATGATAAGCCAAAGGGTCATATTTGAGCATTCAATCTAGCAGTAAGGATATTTTTGCTAGACATTCGCACTCTCAGCTGCACATCGTTTTGCCAGAACCACCTAAGTTTAGATGTTAATAAACCCACCTTGCTAATAGAAGAACATACTGGTAGCTCTTGACTTCTGAGCGCAATTGAGTCCGAACATTGGTTCAATGTTTTTACAGCCTTTATCTGCCCGGGTTGTTAAGTGAATCCCTGTAGTTGTTGAATGAGTCAAATTGGGGGTGGGGTGTTCAATTAAGTTTTTTTTAAAATGTGTATGGATGTTAAATACATGAATAGTGTGGCTTCTGGGTATTGGTTTTGATGCCCAACAATAATAATAGAATTAACAATTTTGATCACCTACGTTAATCATACTCACATCTTTCTAATAACATTATACAAAATGCAATCATCTTTCAATGTCTTATCCTTTCAGCTATCTGCTGATTTTAGCATGTTATATAGCAACATTCATTGTATTAGGAGAGGAGAGGAGAGGAGAGGAGAGGAGAGGAGAAGAGAGGAGAGGAGAGGAGAGGAGAGGAGAGGAGAAGAGAAGAGAAGAGAAGAGAGGACAGGAGAGGAGAGGAGAAGAGAAGAGAAGAGAAGAGAAGAGAAGAGAAGAGAAGAGAAGAGGGAATGGGAGAGGAGAGGGAATGGGAGAGGAGAGGAGAGGAGAAGAGAAGAGAAGAGAAGAAGAGTTGGACGAGACCTTGGAAGTCTTCTAGTCCAGCCCCCTGCTCAAGCACTAGACTTTATGACATTTCAGACAAATGGTTGTCCAATCTCTTCTTAAAAACCTGAAGTGATGGAGCACCCACAACTTCTGAAGGTAAACCGTTCCACTGATCAATTCTTCTCACTATCCAATAATTTCTCCTTAGTTCCAATTTAGATCTCTCCTTAATAAGTTTCCATCTGTTGCTTCTTATCCTACCTTTGGATGCTTTGAAGAATAGTTTGTTAAATGCATTTTAAAGTTGGGGGAATCTGCTCATTATTTATATGAACCGATCATGATTTTTTAAGGAACTCTGCATTTTTTAGATGTTTTGTGACCTTCCCCATTATAGCTGTGTTAGGATTTCCCCAATATGCACATTGCTGTGGGTTACGGTGGCTCAGTGGCTAAGACACTGAGCTATCGATCAGAAAGGTCGGCAGGTCGCTGGTTCGAATCCCTAGTGCTGTGTAACGGAGTGAGCTCCCATTACTTGTCCCAGCTTCTGCCAAACTAGCAATTCCAAAACACGTAAAAAATGCAAGTAAAAAAATAGGAACCACCTTTGGTGGGAAGGGAACAGCGTTCCGTGCGCCTTCGGCGTTGAATCATGCCGGCCACATGACCACAGAGATGTCTTCGGACAGTGCTGGCTCTTAAGGCTTTGAAACATAGATGAGCCCCTCCCCCTAGAACTGGGAACAACTAGCACATATGTGCGAGGGGAACCTTTACCTTTATGGGTAATTATTTCACACTTTGTGGGAGGAATACATGGTGCTAATTATATATATTTCAGGAATACCACCCAAGAAAGAGGATAGGAATGCGAGAAAAGATTATCTTGGAGAGGTGGGTGTGAAATACATGTCTCAATTATTTGTTGCTAAAGAGCCTCTTCTCCAGGTCGGTTCTCTTTCCATGCCATTCTGAGTCAATTCTGAACGGTGGCCTTGGCGAACCATGAGAAATGGCAGCATCTGCCTTGAGTCTCGGGGGAGGCTCCGTCTTTTGTTTCCTTAGCTCACTCAGGTGAGCTTAGCTCACTCACTTAGCTCACTCAGGTGAAGAGAAGGACCAGGGGAGACATAATAGCAGTGTTCCGATATCTGCCACAAAGAAGAGGGAGTCAAACTATTCTCCAAGGCACCTGGGGGCAGGACAAGAAGCAATGGGTGGAAACTAATCAAGGAGAGAAGCAACTTAGAACTAAGGAGAAATTTCCTGACAGTTAGAACAATTAACCTCTGGAACAGCTTGCCTCCAGAAGTTGTGAATGCCCCAACCCTGGAAGTCTTTAAGAAGATGTTAGATAGCCATTTGTCTGAAATGGTATAAGGCTCCTGCCTACGCAGGGGGTTGGACTAGAAGACCTACAAGGTCCCTTCCAACTCTGCTATTGTATTGTATTGTAAGGTGCCATCAGCCTGGCAGATTCCTGTGTCCCACATTACTAAATGCTTTCTTGGTCAGGATGAACAGTGAAAGTCATCACATATATCAAGCATGATGACAGTGGAAGCCAGAGTTTTGTTCTCTAATCTGCGCAGTGGGCCATGCTCCAACCGTTGTTATAGATTTCGGCATCCGTTTATGATTGCCATTAAAGAAGGTAGATGTATGGGTACTGAGTGAGGCTGTCACATTCACTAGAGTACCAGGAAGGGGGAAGAAATAGGTAAATAAGGGAGGGAGGGAGGGAGGGAGGGAGGGAGGGAGGGAGGGAGGGAGGGAGGGTGGGTGGGAAGAGAGGAAGGGAAGGAAGAAGGGAGGGAAGAAGTAAGGGAGGGAGGAGAGAGGGAAGAACGGAAGAAGAGAATGGCAGTAGGAAGGGAAGGAGGGAAGGGAAAGAGAGAGGGTAAGAAGTAAGGGAGATAAGGAGGGAAGGAGGGAAGGAAGAAGTAAGGGAGGGAAGAAAGGAAGGGAAGGAGTGAGGGAGGGAAGAAGGGAATTAGGGAAGGAGGGAACAGAAGGAGGGAATGGAAGGAGGGAGGGAAGGAGGGAAGGGAAAGAGAATGGGTAAGAAGTAAGGGAGATAAGGAGGGAAGGAGGGAAGGAAGAAGTAAGGGAGGGAAGAAAGAAAGGAAGGGAAGGAGTGAGGGAGGGAAGAAGGGAATTAGGGAAGGAGGGAACGGAAGGAGGGAATGGAAGGAGGGAGGGAAGGAGGGAAGGGAAAGAGAATGGGTAAGAAGTAAGGGAGATAAGGAGGGAAGGAGGGAGGGAAGAAGTAAGGGAGGGAAGAAAGGAAGGGAAGGAGTGTGGGAGGGAAGAAGGGAATTAGGGAAGGAGGGAACGGAAGGAGGGAATGGAAGGAGGGAGGGAAGGAGGGGAGGGAAAAGGGAGGAAGGGAAGAAGTAGGGAAGGGAGGGAAGAAGGGAAGGAAGAAGAAAGGGAGGGAGGGAAGAAGAGAAGCAAAGGAGGGACAGAAGAAGGAAGGAAGGAAAGAAGGAGAGAGAGAGAGAGAGAGAGAGAGAGAGAGAGAGAGAGAGAGAGAGAGAGAGAGAGAGAGGAGGGTTTTTTTTAAAAAAAAGATAGAATTCACCTCTTGACCCCTCCAATCTCTAGATTAATAATTTAAGCATGGTTTCCCTCCAAATGTTTCCATTATTTTTGTCCCCTGACATTTCAGTCCACTTTTGCGCCTGCGAAGTCTCAGTACAATTTGGTTCTCTTTTATTCTCGCCGGCCCAACCCCGCTCACCCTGATGGGCTGGAATGAATTTATCGGTGACAACATCCACGGAAACGTTTTGCTCATCGGGAATGTGGCCTGGATGGCTGCAGGCAATCAGATTCAATGGAAAGCAGGAAAGGAAGGAAGGAAGGAAGGAAGGAAGGAAGGAAGGAAAGGAAGGAAGGAAGGAAGGAAGGAAGGAAGGAAGGGAAGGAAGGAAGGAAAGAAAGGAAAGGAAGGAAGGAAGGAAAGGGAAAGGAAGGAAGGAAGGAAGGAAGGAAGGAAGGAAAGGAAGGAAGGAAGGAAAGAAAGGAAGGGAAGGAAAGGAAGGAAGGAAGGAAGGAAGGATGGAAGGAAGGAAGGGAAGGAAGGAAGGAAGGGAAGGAAAGGAAAGGAAGGAAGGAAGGGAAGGAAAGGAAGGAAGGAAGGAAGGAAGGAAGGAAGGAAGGAAGGAAGGAAGGAAGGAAGGAAGGAAGGAAGGGGCATTCGGGGGCCGTGGGGTCATCAGAGTGAGTTGACTTAAATAAATAAAGCCAGCATGAGGAAGCCCCAACCACCTAGAAGAAAAATCAATGGCTTCATATCTTAAACCAGGTGTGGGTTTCTGCTGGTGTTACTTTCGGTTCAATTTGCATGCACAATTTACACACACGATTTGCACATGTGCCTGACATGCGTTTTGCGTGCATGCGCATTTGCCTGTAAATAGGTCTGTGCATGCGCAGAACATAAAAAATGTCAAAAAAAAAAAACATGCTGCGGCGACCGGGGAACCTGCTTGGGGGTGCGGCCAGCCTGCCGTCCCTACCGGTTCAGCGGCCCAGTCGTAATTTCTACTACCAGTTCGCACAAACCGGTTCAAACCAGTAGCAACCCTCCTCTGCCTTAAACCCAAGCCAGCTCAGTGACTTTTGGTCAGTCAATCTCTCTCAACCCTAGGAAGAAAACTGCAGGGACTTGTCCAAGCAGCGTCGTTGGATTTGGATATGGTTGAATTAAAAAATAAAAGAAAAATAAAATAGGGACGGACGATTCGGGGGCTGAAAATCGGAGGTGGTGAAGAAGATGTTTAGCTGGCATTTTTCTCCTCCCGCCTTCTCTCAGGTGCACTTTTCCGAATTCTGAGGGATGAGTTGAGTTAGGGCCGCTTTTTCAACAGATTGTGCAAATTCAGTAAATAACTTGATTCGGTTGGCAAATTAAGCAGGCTGTGGAAAAGCCCCTAGTCAATATTTCCTCCTAGAAGTGTTGACAAAAAAAGGTCACAGGTCGTCAATAGATATCCTGCTGGCTAACTTTGCAGATCTATAATGGGGGGAGTGAATAAACTATCTTTGCTGCCAGCATTGATTTAAATAATCAATAGGGTCATTCCTTCCTTCCTTCCTTCCTCCCTTCCTCCCTCATTTTCTTTCTTTCCTTCCTTCCTTCCTTCCTCCCTTCCTCCCTCATTTTCTTTCTTTCCTTCCTTCCTTCCTTCCTCCCTTCCTCCCTCATTTTCTTTCTTTCCTTCCTTCCTTCCTTCCTTCCTCCCTCCCCTCCATCCATCCATCCATCCCTTATTTCCTTGCCTCCTTTCTTCCTTTTTCTCTCTCTTCTTTTCTTCCTTTCCTTCTTTCCCTTCCTTCCTCTCTCTTTTCCTTCTCTCCTTCCTTCTCTCCCTCTTCCTTCCCTCCTTCCTTCCTTCCATTCTCAGAAAAAAGAAAACGTCAATTCAAAGCAGTTTCATAAGTGACTTAATATAAAAATGAATGTTGTGTACTTTCCTTGTAAGATCATTAGAACACTCTGGAAAATTTGGAGCAAGCTTTTTTTTTCTCTGCTCTAAATGGGTTTTGCGGGTGGGTGGGGGGGAGAGAAGTTTTAGGAGTGGGCTGCAAACAACTGGTATTTAAAGCTGAGATTTATGAGTTTGTTTTTCAATATAGTTTCTTGTTTTTCTTTTTCCTCGGTGAAAAATACGTTAGCATCAAAATGCAACATCTCAGCAGATGCTTTAATAATGGAAATGGCCAGCAGTCAAAAGCAAAGGAAGAACTTTCAGCTAAAAGAGTTGGCCTTGCAGTTTTGTGTTACTGCTGAAGGTCCAACTTTGCTGGTGTTTCCTTTTTCTCCTGATAAAATATTCATCCCTTTGCTCCTTTCGGGTACTTCATTGGCATCTGTCCACTCAACAAAGAACGCCGTGGCTTCAACCTCCTCTTTCCTGTCCTTCCTTCCTTCCTTCCTTCCTTCCTTCCTTCCTTCCTTCCTTCCTTCCTTCTTTTTCGCAGGATTGAAATGTTTTATTGGGGGGCAGTTTGCTTTGTGTTTATGGAAAGGGGAGGGGAATTATGACTTTTTAATCAGGTCATCTTTTTGTTCTCTACATATTTGCTGCAAAATAGCAGTGGATTATGTGTCATCTGCTCAATGTAGAATTTAGAATTTAGAATAAATCTTTATTACGGTCCAAGACCAGCAATACACGTTACATTTCACCATATGTTAAAAAGTACTAACTTTAAAATATAATTTTAAAAATGTCAGCATTATAAGTGGAAAGTAGCATACATGTTCTCACTTTGTTCAAACAAAGAATCGCTTTCTTCAGAGCCAGATTTAACATTATACTTTCAGCACTTCTCCAGGGCAGGTATAAGAGAACACCTATGGCAGAACGGGTTTGTATATGTGGTAAAAGAGAAGTGGAAGATATCTCACACGTTCTACTATACTGCGAGCTATACAGAGCTTGCAGGTCTGCGTATATTCTCCCCTTATTAGAGAGATTACCAGGGAGGGCAGACAAATTTTATCTAGACTTCCTCCTCCAGGACAAGAACCCGGCTACCACGCATGCAGTGGCAAAATTCTGTGCTTCCGCAATGTCCGTAAGAAAAAAAATTGGTTCTAGAAGGATAGTTGTGATTTTGTACCAATCATTTGGACAGATCTCTAACAATTTCTGGACCATGGTTTTTACATACATACTTAACCAATTTCATTGTAATTTTATTATTACAATGACAATAAAGATTATTATTATTATTATTATTAACGCTTTTGCATCTGCTCAATGTAAGGAACAAGTCCAAGCAAAAAAAAAAAATGCTTGATAAAGTTATTTTAGTCCATTTGTCCTTCTTTCCTTCATCCCACCCTTCCTTTGTTCCTCCCTCTGTCCCTGTCTCTTTCCTTCCTTCTCTCCTCCCTCCCTCCTTCCCTCCCTCTGTCCCCCTCTTTCCTTCTCTCCTTCCTTCTTTCCTTCCTTCCTTCACCTTCCTTCCGTCCTCCATCTCTTTCTTCCCTCCCTTTGTTCCTCCCTCTGTCCCCTCTTTCCTTCTTCCTTGTTTCCTTTCATCACCTTACTCCCTCCTTTACTTCCTCCCTCCTTCCCTCCCTCTGTCCCCCTCTCTTTCCTCCTCTCCTTCCTTGTTTCCTTACACCTTGTTTTCTCCCTCCTTCCTTCCTCCCTCTCTCCCTCCTTCCCTCTCTTTGTCCCTCCCTCTCCCCCTTTTTCCTTCTCTCCTTCCTTGTTTCCTTCCCTCACCTTCTTCCCTCCCTTACTTCCTCCCTCCTTCCATCCCCCTGACCCTCCCTCTGCCCCCCTCTTTCCTTCCTTCATCCCTCTCTTCCTTTGTTCCTCCCTCTGTCCCTCTCTCTTTCCTTCCTTCTCTCTTCCCTCCCTTCTTCCCTCCCTGTGTCCCTCTCTCTTTCCTTTTCTCCTTCCTTCTTTGTTTCTTTCCCTCCTTTTCCTTGTTTCCTCCCTCCCTCTATCCTCCCTCTGTCCCTCTCTCTTTCCTTCTCACCTTCCTTCCTTCCTTCCTTCCTTCCTTCCTTCCTTCCTTCCTTCCTTCCTTCCTTCCTTCTGTAGGAAGCCCCCTCCCAGATTAAAATATTCTTTATTCTTAATATTAAAAAGAGGCAGGGTGGAATATTTCCCCAAAGAAGAGGAGGGGGAAAAATCTTAACAAAGGCCGAAATCAGCTCCAGTCTTCCAGCCATAGGAAAATAGACTCAAGCAGAAGTTGGAAGCGGCTGGTTTTTTATATTGGACATTTGTTAGCTATTAAGAAAGACCAATCTATTCACAAACAAAGCCGCAACTCGCACAGAAGGCTGGAGCTGATGGGATAAGAATTTACATTCCCGCCCACCCAAATTCTAAGGACAGGACATGATCTTTGGGACATAATAGGATTTACCTGCCACCATAAGAATAGCAAAAGATGCAAGGCTCACTACATTGCACAACCCCCTGGAGCATCTCAAATCTTTCTTTCTTTCTTTCTTTCTTTCTTTCTTTCTTTCTTTCTTTCTTTCTTTCTTTCTTTTTAGAGTTTAAAACCCTTTAGACCTGCAGGTCTAAGAAGAAACACACCTGATGAATATTACATATTCATCAGGTGTGTTTCTTCTTAAAAGATGATGGTATCCATTTGACTTTCAAAGTTTTTAAAATAACTTTTTTTTGGGACAACACATTAAAAAGGAGCCTACTACCTGGTTCATGGACATTTAACAATGGATTAAGGGCCAGAAGTCTTGGGAATTATAATTTTAGTTATTCAGAAGCTATTTTCTCAGGGGGAAATGGAGATTGATCTGGTTGTGTGTGTGTGTGTGTGTGTGTGTGTGTGTGTGTGTGTGTGTGTGTGTGTGCTTTATGATGAGACATTGAAGGCTGGACACTAGAGCCAGGGGTAAAGAATATGGAGTAGAAATTCTTAGTGGAAACTTTTGAAAACTTCTCAGCCAAGCGTTGTGACAGAATGGATCAAATGCGTGATAAAATTGGCAGATCGTGTTCTAATAAAGTTGTAAAACAAGAACGAGCTGCAACGGATGTCAATGAAAGTAATTTGAAAGGGGATTTAAATGTAATACAAACGGATCTGATGGATGATTTATTCCCTAAAGGAGGCAAACATATATTAAACGGATTCTGGTGTATTTTTTTTTTCTTCAGGACATATAAAAAAAAAAAAACTCTGTTAAGATTTGGAAAGCCCGTTTAGAAGTGACAAACAAAAAGGATACACCAGGGGTACGTTCTTCCACCAATGGTGGACTTGTCCAAGAATCAATCAACTTTGGAAGAAGACGCAGACCTAGTTGTTGGAAATAGTAGGTATCAACTTTCCCCTCAAACCGGAATATTACCTAATTGGCATTAAACCAAACCAAATTGAGAACAGAGACTGGTACCTTTTCATACATATAACAACTGCAACAAGGATGGCCATTGCCCAACAATGGAAAGACTGCAACATACCAACGGACCAACTAATCATATCAAAAAATTTTAACTGTGCTGAATCAGATAGGCTAACATATGTTTTAAGGGACAAAGCAGAATCAACTTATGCTCAATCATGGGAAAGGTGGTACATATGGTACGATAAAAGAACAAAAGGATACCAAAGCAAACAACCAACTAACATAAACGTGAAATAAATACAAGGAACAAATGAGGCGATAGTGAACTTAAGACAACCGTAGAGATACATATACAGACAGTTATATTAAAATGTATATAACAATGGATAGAACAGACTGGGACATACAAAAACTTTTGAATTGGGGGAATAGCTATATCCCCGGTATGTCCATCCCCTTTTTCTCACTTTCCTATCTTCCCACTCTTCTTTTCCCCCTTTCTGCCCTAAAAATGTACGTTGTATATTTGTTAAATGTTATATTTTATATTTATACCAATAAAGACTATTTTATTTAAAAAAAAAAAAAAAGGATACATTTTACTTACTGGTACAAAAACAAGTGTGTCATTTTGAAAGAATTTTTGGCTTGAAGTATAGATCATCAGGTTAAATTTTTTCGCTGCTAAACAAGGCAGCACCCGATGGCACGTCAGTTTCTCGCTATGGCTGTTAAGCAAATCACTGCGAATGTTAGGTGAATCACGTGATCATGAAATGAATCCAGCTCGCCCCATTGATGATGCTTGTTGGAAGTCGGCTGGGAAGGTGACAAATGACAAATCACATGATCCCACTCTTGTGGCCCACCAGCAGCCAACAGAGCTGGCAGCAGATTCAGACAGTGAGGAGGGTTGGGGAGGAACCTGGGCCAGTCCTGGAGTCTGGGGAAAGCTCTGAGGGAGGGCTCTGTGTGGGAGGCAGAGAGGAGGGCAGAGCCGTATGCCAGTTATCAGCTGCCTTCAGACTCAGACATCAGTGAGGCAGATGAACAGCTGGAGCCTGTTCCCAGGATGCACATGCGCAGAGCTGCCAGACGAAGGAAACAGCTAAGGAAAAAGGGTAGACGTGGGAGTAAGGCCACAGGTGGACGATGAATGGCCCTCCCATAGGACATAAAAGAGGAACAAAAGGGGAGGGGTTTTTTGCAGGAAACAATTTGTTCGTTTGGTCATTAGATTCGTTTCAGGAGTGTGAAGATCTGTCCGTGAATCTCAGAGACTCTGTGCCCAGTCTTTCCTTGCACAGCACCTCATTTGGGAAAATATTGACATGGCACCTTCCCAAGCTAGATAACGTCTGTGGTCATAAATATTCCTTTGAGAGACTGTTTGCCAGGCCTTGGCTGAATGCGAAGGAGAGGAATTCACATTCCTTAAATAAAGGGTTTTTTGTCGGGACCAGGACTCTGCCTCGGGCTTTTGGGGGAAGCCGAGCTTAGAACACCTAGGATGTTGCGAACATTGTAAATACATGCCGGTTTTCAAGCACCAGAATTTTAATCATGTGTCCATGGAGTTGCTCTGGTGGTCAAAAGTAGGAGGACCAGTCACCAGTCACTTTTTTGATGCCATTGTAATTTCAAATGGTCGTAAGTCACCTGTAATTTAAAAGGGCAGCAGTGACAAGCCACTTCTTAGATTACTGTTCAGAAAACGACCCTCCTTACAATTGAGCTTGTCTCAAACATTCTGTCAGGCCTGCAGTGAGATTCCTTTTAAGATCTTTGACCTGCTGCCACTCTCTCTCTTATTTTACTATGCTGTTTCATTAGTGGGGAATTGGGAGGGGGGAATAGTAAGGACTAGAATGTTGTTGTCAAAATAAAACATTCCTTTCTAGAAGCCCAAGGTCATCTTTTGTTCTCTGCACCTCTGAGCCTGACCGGAACTGGATGGGTGGAAATGTGTTCTGACCCCAGTTTCTCTGACTAATACAAGACTGGCTGCTTGCCGCTAACTCTCTTGGCTGCTTGCCTGAATGACTCTTAACAGATACAAAGCTTCCTAACACTACTAAGCATGAACCTGGAAATCCAACGTTGTTCTCTGCAAGGACTTCTTCAGCAAAGACTTCCTTTTAAACCCTCTTGGGAGGGGCCAGTCATTAGACAGCTGGGACTAATTCAAATCCTTCGAGTTCGCTTCTGATGCAATTGAAGCCTCCTTTTTTCAGCCCTTCTCACTCTAGCATCAGGGACAAACTGGCCTTGATCCTCCCCACTACTCCAAGACCCAGGTGCCTCCTGATGACCAGCCGAGCTCTCTGCTCTCTCAAGGTCTCCCTCCTCCTCCAGAGCAGACTCATAGGACTCCTCACTAGAGGAGCCCATCAGCAGTTCATCCGGAGCTGCTGATGGGCAGAATAACAGTTGGAAAAGAGCAGAATAACAATTGGAAAAGACCTTGGGTGTCTTCTAGTCCAACCACCTTCTCAAGCAGGAAACCCTACATCATTCCGGAATAACAGAGTAACAGAGTTAGAATGGATCTTGGAGGTCTTCTAGTCCAACCCCCTGCTCAAGCAGGAGACCCTATACCATTCCAGAATAACAGAGTTGGAAGAGACTTTGGAGGTCTTCTAGCCAATGCACTTCTCAAGCAGGAGACCCTATACCATTCCAGAATAAGAGTTGGAATGGACCTTGGAGGTCTTCTAGCCAATCCACTTCTCAAGCAGGAGACCTTTTACCATTCCAGAATAAGAGTTGGAATGGACCTTGGAGGTCTTCTAGCCAATCCACTTCTCAAGCAGGAGACCTTTTACCATTCCAGAATAAGAGTTGGAATGGACCTTGGAGGTGTTCTAGCCAATCCACTTCTCAAGCAGGAGACCTTTTACCATTCCAGAATAAGAGTTGGAATGGACTTTGGAGGTTTTTAGCCAACCCACTTCTCAAGCAGGAGACCTTTTACCATTCCAGAATAAGAGTTGGAATGGACCTTGGAGGTGTTCTAGTCCAACATACTGTTCAAGCAAGAGCCCCTATACTATTCTAGAATAACAGAGGTGGAGGGGACCTTGGAGGTCTTCTAGCCAACCCACTTCTCAAGCAGAAGACCTTTTACCATTAGAGGCAAATGATTGTCTCGTCTCTTCTTAAAAACCTCCAGTGATGGAGCACCCACACCTTCTGGGAAGAAGCCATTCCATTGATTGATTGTTGGATCTCTTGTCTGGAACTTTGCTGGAAATACATCCCTGCCTTTTAAGAATTCAGCACACAAACATTTCACAGCCAACAGAAAGAAGAATAAGGGAACGGCATCCCCTCCTTGGTAGCACCTTCATTTACGAAACATATTCATCAAGTCTTTTCTAAGAATAATGCAGGGGTATGGTTGGCCATCATTCTTGTTAATGGGATTGTCTTCGTGTTATGGTAAACAGCCATAACTCTTGAGGTTTGAGCCGCTATAATGCTTGTAGCATCCAATTATTGCTTTTTAAAAAATATATAATAATAATCAAGTCCATAAATAAATGTGCATATAGTTAGTCCTTAACTTACGTCCATGATTGGAATTGGAAATTTCAGCATTAGATGGAGCTGTCATTAAGTGAGACATCACATCACCACCTCCAATTTTATGTCGGGGGGGGGAGGGAGGTTTGACATGGTCGTTCAGTGAAATACATGTTTCTCGGCTGAATTTACCTGTCAGAAACTGGCAGGGAAGGTTGCAAAGAGCAATCACATGAACTCATGGTGCTGCAATATCATAAACACAAGTCACACATTTTCCCGTGTCAGTATAAATTTGGACCATCGCTAAAGTGAATGGTCATTAATTGAGGATCCCTTATAGTTTGAGTCACTGAAGTGATGAACGTCTGTGGAGATTCTCAGTCATCCCAGGTCACGGTTGTCCCCAAGGTGTTTTTTCAGGAGGCAACTAGACTTTCTGTGGTTTTTTTTCTTTTGAAGACACTTCGCTTCACATCCGAGAAGCTTCTTCTGCTCTGACTGGATGGTGGGGAATGGAAGGATTGACACTCCTTGCAGACAGCTGGACATTTGCATCCTTTGAGAGGGTGCTTGAAGCCCTTGGAAGTTTGTCTGTATCCTCAGGGTCACCTGAGTTGGTGCTCCTGGTTGTCCCAAAGGTGCTTTTTTTCAGGAGGCAACTGGACTTCCTTGTTTTTTTCTTTTGACGATGTTTCGCTTCTCATCCAAGAAGCTTCTTCAGCTCTAACAGGATGGTGGAGAAAGGGAGGATTGATATTCCTTGCAGACAGCTGGTCATAATCTGTATTTGCTCGGCCCACAAATCTTAGTAGCTGCAGAACTGAACATATGTCCTTGTTCATTGCAATGTAAGCCAACCCAAAGGCCTCACACAACCAGGCACCATATAAATACTATAGAACAGGCCAAAACACACATTCCCTTAGAGAGAAGTGTCCTCAGGATGGGCTTCAACATGAGTCCGAAAGCTCGGAGGAGTAAAAGCTCTTGTCCCGGTGAGCGACCCAGATTGGATCCTGCAACAACATTATCCTGGGATGTGTATATTTGCCTTGGTTTGTGAGAAACCATATCGCGGCAGGAGATCCTAAAAGAATCTTGAAAGCAGTTCTAAAGTCTTCGGTGCTCCTCTCGAAGGAGAAAAGAGAGTCACGGAGGGATGTTTGGAGTTTCTTTCTCACGATTCCGACAACCGTTTCCTCTTCCCCATTTCCTTCTCAAAGCTAGAGATGCACTTTGAAATAAAGAGGAGGGAGGCAATCAGTAGCCACCATGTGATTGGTAAATGCTGATCTTGTCCTGAACAGCCACACGGTCCTGGATAAAAAGTGCCATAGATTCTTTTACGCTTGTTGGAAAAGGAGGCGGCAAAAAAAGAGATGGGTGGGGGGAGAGAAAGAAAAGAATATTGAAAGAGTTTTAATTGTAGAATGATGCAGTTGCCTCCAGCAAGATTTCTGAATCTATTATAAATTTTTAGATCCCAGGAGATGAAAAGCTGGAAACTTTACCCTCTTAAGTAAAAGTCAATGAACCTCATGCCCGCCTCATATCCCGGAAGCCTAGCACTCAGCAATATTCCTTTAATTAAGGTGCTTGTAATATATTCAGCTGGGGAGCGTTCTTGAAACACAAGATCGCTTGCTAGGTTTTGATGAAACCACTTGCAAGTTTTCACTTCTTATTTAAACATGAACCCTTCCTTCCACCCACCCTCGGTTTCCCTCCTTCCTGCCCCATTTGATTGGGTAAATAGTTGCATCATTCAAGGTGCTCATGAAGAAAGGAGGGAGAGAGAGAAAGAAAGGCAGGAGGGAGAGGAGAAAGAGAGAGAGAGGAAGAGAGAGAGAGAGAGAGAGAGAGAGAAAGAAAAGGGAGGGAGGGAGTGAGGGAGGGAGAAAGAAAGGGAGGGAGGGAGGGAGAAAGAAAGAAAGGGAAGAAGGGAGGAAGGGAGGGAGGGAGGGAGGGAGGGAAAGAAAGAAAGTACTACAAAAATTTGTTTCAGCTGAGAGGCAAATAATCTATCGGGTTTTCATCTCTCCCAAATATCTTTGCTCTATATGATCTAATTAATATTCTCCTTCAAATGCAGGCAGGGAATTAAATCTCTGTTGGGCACTCATAAAAGTGTTACATAATTCTGGGGGAGGTCTCGTTGCCTAGGTGCCCCGAGTTTCTTCACTTCACTTTCCTTTAAAATTTGTTGTTTCATTGTTGGATGTTGGTTTTCCTGTGCGGCATTGGCAATCATACAATGGCATACGAAGGCCTTACAGCAGGGGTGTCAAACACAAGAGTCCGTGGGCCAAATCCAGCCCACGATGTGGTCGGATCCAGCCCACGGGGTCGTCCTGGAAAATGTAAGGAGCTGGCCCGCGCCGCTTCAGCCCAGTCTACCCAGTGCGAAGAGGAAACATGCCAGCAGTTTGGGGAGTGGTGTCAAGCTGGCCACGCCCACCCAGTCAGCCATGCCCAGGCTTTGCAGAGTGCTCGCTTCTCTTGTGCCATGGTTGTCCTTCTGTCCTCAGAGGTCTGGCAGCCTTGGTGGATCAGTGTGCGCCATGTCGATCGATCGTGTGCCAGGGTTTCCCAGGAGGTGGGGTCGATATCCAGGGCATTGAAGGAGGCTTTCAAAGTGTCTTTGTATTGCTTCGTTTGTCCCCCGTACGATCGCTTCCCTTGAGACAGCTCACTGTAGAGGTGTCAAGTTCCCAGAAGTAAACCTAACAAATTTACAAGCCTCGAGACAAGGTTCAAAAGAAATCCAATCATTTATTAGGATTAACATCCTAGCGTTTCTTCGTTGCAGCCATCTTTTTTGCTTTCTTTATCTGCTTCTGAACTTTGCCCGCAATACTGTCCTCCCCTCAGCCTTCATCATAAATCCCAGCCAATGAGAGATGGTAATTGAGAGACATGCACATTCACTGGCCAGTTTGAGATTCCTTTTTGACCACAGGTATGTTTGGAATTCCCCCTCTCTCTCTATGGCAGTTTGATAGTAGTCATAGAGATGGTTCACAAACTGACAAGAGGAGCTTTTGGGGGGATGTGATGGTCTGGCATCCTTGCAACATGGCCTGCCCAGTGTGTCTGGGCTTTCATCATCATGGTATGAACTGATCTGGTCTAAAGGTGTGCTCTGGAGAGGACTTCTGGTTTCTGGCACCTTGTCCTGCCAACAGATCAGGGGTGGGTTATGACTGGTACGCTTCGGTACAGGCGTACCAGTGCCTGCTGGGAGCACCAGGTACCGTTCCGCTACAGTGCTCTGGAGGGCCCACTCGCCCACCCGTGCTCCTTACCAGTATTTGAGGTTTTTGGGGTTTCTGCACAAATGCACGGACCATATGGCACCATAACCAATGTTAGCAGTCTGGGTACAGAACCAGTGTTACAACTCTGGTCCCGTAACCAGTTTTAGGGGTAACATACACCGCGTTTGAAAATAAATGTGGAGTAGTGTAATATACCGGACAGTAAAGAGATGCGTTGCATTTAACCACACACAAACTCTAAACACTGATAATAAGAAAATAAATAGTCTTTACTTTGTAGCAACTAAAATACTTCTTCCGACCAGTGATACTAACTTCTCAAAGAATAACAGTCCTTCACCAAAACACAGAGTTATCTTACCGTGATGCAAAACAAATGCTTCTTCTTTCTTCAGTCTTCAGCTTCAGCTCCTCAACGGCAAACAGTAAACACAGGAATCAAAAAGAATCGAAAAGGGAATGGACTGTGTTTCTGAGCTTCCCTTTATGGTAGAGCTGAGAAGCACAGCCAATCAGAATTCAACATAGTTCTTAAAGCTACATGTACTCTTTAAGAATACATGGCTCACATATATTGTCAACCCAACATAAGGTTGAATAGCCTAACACTGTGTGACACTCTGCTGAGCAGCTGGAGCATTGCGGAGGTGTCACGGACCATCACGGGCGGTAAATATGCATGCACACTGTGCATGTGTGCGCGTGTGCTGCGCACGTTCATGTGATGGACGCCTGTCCCCCTTGCACCATACCGGTTGCAATGGGATCCGGAACTCACCACTGCACCAGATCCTCAGTATTCTACAGAGGCCGGTTATGTGGAAGTGGTCCAATTGCTTAGTGTGCCTCCTCTATACAGTCCAAGTCTCACTGTATACCGTATATAGTACCCATTACAGAATATAGCGTTAATACTCTCTTTAGCTACGGATCAAGATACCGGAACAATAATCTGAGCAAAAGCACGTTTAAAAAATGTGCCACAAACTGTTTGGATATTTTTTTTAATGCAGTAGAACAGACAGGGAGGTTGTGAATATAAAGTATTAAAAAGAAACCCTACAAGGGAAGAAAATAGGCAATTATATTTTACACCAAGTGAAATTGGATATGGTTCTTTTCTTCGTATTTTCTCTCTCTCTCTCTGCTCCTTAGTCTATCTTCCCATCTGCCCTTTACTAAATGGCACAGTTCACTGAGATGCATAGGTTGGTGTTGATTGCAGGCAATGCTCAGACCTTAACTACGGAATCTGCTCCTCGGATTCCTCCAGGAATTATTTCCAAAAGGGCAACAGAACCAAACATGGTATTTCAGCTCCTTATTCCCATTGAAGCAAAACAAACTCGGCGGTATACATAATAATCATGCAAAGTGACCTGCAGCCATGTCTGACTCGTTTAATGAAAGCTCCTGTTTGCAGAGCCTTGACAGTGCGGCTGTAAAGGCAGTTGATATAGTCTCCCAGGGTAGGCCCTGCCTTTGGGCACAATAGGACAATGGCTTCTAGAGTCTGCAAGGAGTATAAATCCTTCCATTTCCCCACTATCCTGTCAGAGCTGAAGAAGCTTCTCGGATGAGAAGAGAAGCAAAATATCTTCAAGGAAAAACAAAGGAAGTCCACTTGCCTCCAGAAAAAGCACCTTGGGGACAACCAGGACCTGGATGGCTGAGAATCTCCACAGACTTTCATCACTTCAGTGACTCAAACTATAAGGGATCCTCAACTAATGACCATTCACTTTAGCGATGGTCCAAATTTATACTGACACGGGAAAATGTGACTTGTGTGTATGATACTGCAGCACCTTGAGTTCATGTGATTGCTCTTTGCAACCTTCCCTGCCAGTTTCTGACAGGTAAATTCAGCCGAGAAACATGCATTTCACTGAACGACCATGTCAAACCTCCCTCCCCCCCGACATAAAATTGGAGGTGGTGATGTGATGCCTCACTTAATGACAGCTCCATCTAATGCTGAAATTTCCAATTCCAATCATGGACGTAAGTTAAGGACTAACTACATGAATGTCCACTTGCCTCCAGAAAAAGCACCTTGGGGACAACCAGGACCTGGATGGCTGAGAATCTCTGCAGACTTTTAGTTACACAATTTGGTATGAACAACCTTTGAAGGGTCTGGGAGAAGGAATGGATTTCCAGAAGAAAAACTGCAGACTATAGGAACCGTTTGCACCAACTCAGGTGACCCTGAGGACAGAAACAAACCTCCAAGTGTCCTCAACGACCCTCTCAAAGGATGCAAATGACCAGCTCTCTGCAAGGAATACGAATCCTTTTATTCCCCAGTCAGAGCTGAAGAAGCTTCTTGGATGAGAAGCAACACTTCTTCAAAAAACAAACAAACAAGAAAGTCCAGCTGCCTCCTGAAAAAAGCACCTTGGGGACAACCATGATCCGGATGACTGGGAATCTCTACAGACTTTGAGCTACCCAATCTGGGATGAACACCCTTGGAATGGTGTGGGGGTAGGAATGGATTTTTTGGATATTTGTAGTTCAGGGTTAAACTGTGGAACTCTCTGAGCTTGGTGGTTTTTTGATGATACTTTTTTTTACTCTAGGTTTAGAACAGAGAACATAGAATAATAGGGTTGGAAGGACCTTTTTTGGGGGGAGGTGTTCTAGTTCCAACCCCTTGCTCAAGCAGGAGATCCTATACCATTTCAGGCAAATGGCTGTCCATTCTCTTCTTGAAAGCCTCCAGTGATGGCACACTTATAATTTCTACAGGAATCAGGAGCATCACTCAAGTAGCCCTGAGGACACAGACAAACCTCCAAGTGGCCTCAACGACCCTCTAAAAGGCTGCAAATGACCAGCTCTCTGCAAGGAATATAAATCCTTTTTTCCCCACCATCCAGTCAGAGCTGAAGAAGCATCTTAAGTGAGAAACGAGAGGTCTTCAAAGAAAAGATCCAAGCAAGTCCAGTTGCCTCCTGAAAAAAGCACGTTTGGGATGACCATGACCTGGATGACTGAGAATCTCTACAAAATTTTAGTTCTAGGTTGGTTATCTCCTTGATTGGTTTGCATTGTTCCTTGTCTTTATGTTACATCTTTACAATATAATACCCCCCCAAAAAAAGAGTGCAGAGAAGAGCAACCAAGAAGATGAAGTAACTACTATGATCAGTTGCAGGAACTGGTATGTCTAGTTTAGTGAAGAGAAAAGCTAAAGGTGAATTGATAGCAGCCTTCCAATATTGGAGGTCGGCCACAAAGAAGAGAGGGTCAAATTATTCTCCAAAGCACCTGAGGGCAGGAGAAGAAGCAATGGTTGGAAGAGAAGTGGAATATCTTCAAAGAAAAACCAGAAAGTCCAGTTGCTTCTTGAAAAAAGCACCTTTGGGATAATGGTTGGAAGCTTTTCAGAAATCCAACCCAGAACCCAGGAGAAATGTTCTGACAGAATAATTAATCAGAAGTTGGATGCACCATTCCTGGAGATTTTTCAGAAGAGATTTATCTAGAATGGTACAAGGTCTCCTGCTTGAGCAAGAGTTTGGACTAGAAGACCTCCAAGATCTCTTCCAACTCTGATGATGTTCTATTTTCTATGATTTAGGACAGAGGTTCACCAACTGAGTCCCCGGGCCAACTTGATTCTCCAAAATCCAGAAAGTTCCAAATATTATTACCAAAATACAATTTTTTTAAAGTGGCAGAAAGGGAAATTATTAAATATATTTTAGGAGAGTAATCAATTCTTCTTCTTGTTGTGCCATATCCAACATGGGACATTGGTGATCATGTTGGTGATCCTATTTTTATTAACAGCTACACGGAAAAGGGCGGTTGAGTTTTGTCCAAACCAGTCCCTTAGATTTTGTTCTTCTTCTGCCTGGACCTCCTTTGCCTTCAATCCTTCCTTGGAGGATTAAGCGAAGGATGGCATATTTTTCCAGGCGTCGCATCACATGTCCAAAATATTTCAACTTTCACTTTTTTGTGGCTTTGATGATTTCCCCTGGCTTTCCCAGGGGGCTTATCACCTCCTCGTTTCTGATTTTGTCAACCCAACTTCTACACAACAGCTGTCCATAAAACCACATTTCAAATGCTTCTAGTCTCTTCTCCTGCCTCATACATCCACACGGCCTATTCGCTCGCACAGAGAGGGACTTCTCCGGGTGCCGTCCACTAGACTTTGTCAGCGGGCGACGCCCAGGGGAAGGGCTCTCTCTGTGGCGGGCCCAGCCCTCTGGAACGACCTTCCCCCCGACATTAGAACAACCATGGACCTCCGCTCCTTCCGTCTAAAACTAAAAACATATTTGTTCTGCTTGGCCGGCCTACGGTAGTCTCCCTTCTATGGGGTTGTTAATAATTTTAGATTTTTAACTGGGAATTTTTAGCGCAGGGATATTATTTAATTCATTTTTATTATGTGTGTATATTTATTGTTTTATTTGCCCTGTGCACCGCTCCGAGTCCCTTCGGGGAGAGGGAGCGGTCAACAAATTAAATTTATTATTATATTATTATTATTATTCAAGTGGCTTTCTGTCAGAGACCAACTCTCCACTCCATATTACATTTAGTAGTAATCAACTAACTAATAAGCAATCAATCAATTATTAAGTTCACACACTGCTGATGAAATAGGAGACATGCTGGGCAGGCCATGTTGCAAGGATGCCAGACCAGCATCGCATCCCCAAACAGATCCTCCGTGGTGAGCTGTCTGAAGGAAAGCGATCGCACGGGGGGCAAAGGAAGCGATGCAAAGACACGTTGAAAGCCTCCATCAAGACCCTGGAAATCGACTCCGCCTCCTGGGGAACCCTGGCACAAGATTGATCCACATGGCTCCTGCTGATCCACCAAGGCTGCCAGACCTCTGAGGAGACAAGGACAACCGTAGCACAAGAGAAGCGAGCACCCCACAAAGCCAGAGCTGCCAATGCTGCAACAATGGTGCCCACACATGACATGTGGCAGAACATTCTGTGCCCGTAGAGACACTTACCAGCCGCCTATGGACACATTGTGGACAGCCCACAACCTGATAGATGTCAAAGTCCTCTTCGAACACGATGGACGAACATCGATCAATTAACTAAATGTAATCTGAAGCCAAGGTTGCAATGAACTCAAATGGAGCATTTCGTTCTGATGTGATCTACTGCTCTTTGGATTTTGCTGTTTCGTCTGTCCACCCTGCAGCCTTCTTCTTCCCTTTCCGCCCTGTTATACCGTTGCTGTCTCTCCTGATTTTGTCATCTTTTGACAATCTCACTGGAGCTTTGAGAATGGAAGACTGCAGGTATGCAAAACAAGTGTCACAAATGGTATTGCTCTCTTTTTTATCTTCTTCTTAAGGCTCCCGATGGCAGACAGAGGCTCCGAAATGCTCCTGGGATGATCGTAAATGTGTTGCCTTCACCTTTCAACAGGACACAAAACAATTTAAAGGAAGATATGAGAGAGTTCCCCAAGGTCCTGCAGCTCATATCAGCTAATAGATTGATTTTGGTCAGAAGAACTGATCTTATTATACAGGCTGACTGGTACAGTCTCTCCCTCTCTCTCTCTCACTGTATGCTTGGATATGCACCTGAGTTGCAAAAGTTTGCTGATTCAGCTCTTCCGTAGACAAATAAATATAGCCGTTTTTCAACCCTTCTCATAAATCTGTGTTGGGTGACAGACATTCGGGGGGGGTGGTGTTGAATTCCCCTCCCCCCGGTCACTTTTAGATTGCACAGGGAAGCTACTGCAAGTGACTTTAGACCTCCAGATGCATGGCAGAGATGGCATTCCTGAACTCAGGGGCTTGCACAGATATTTTGGGGTTAATGCAAATTATGGACAGCTCAGTTTTGTTTTGCTTTGTTTTTTTAGCATACATAAACAATGAGAATAATGGCAGATTATTGCTCTCCTGGATGACTTGTTTTTAAGACAAATGCAGGGTAGACGTTTCATATGCCTGCTTTTGTTTCAAGAATGTTTCATTTGGGTTGATTATCTAAGCAGTCTTGAGCTTACAGATTTATGATAGGATACATCCTGCAACTCTCAAGGCTTCGCATTAGACTGAGAAATGAAAAAAAATCGTAGGGGAATTGTAGATGCTCCATCACTGGAGGTTTTTAAGAAGAGATCAGACCAGCGGTGGGATTCACTTACATTTACCCATGGTTCACCACTGCAGCTATGCGCGCACACCAATTAAACCATCCACTAACAGAATAAAAGAGTTGGAAGGGACCTTGGAGGTCTCCTACTCTAACCCCTTGCTCAAGCAGGAGACCCTCTACCATTTGAGACAAATGGTCATCCAACATCTTCTTGAAAACCTCCAGTGTTGGAGCACCCACAACTTCTGGAGGCAAGTTGTTCCACTGGTTAATTGTTCTCACTCATAGGAAATGTCTTCTTAGATCTAGCTTTCTTCTGTTTGATTAGTTTCCGCCTATTGGTTCTTGTCGTCCTCAAGAGATAACTGTGCAGCTTTAAAAATTTCCACAGATGGAGAACCCACAACCTGTTGTGGCCTGTTGGCCACCAGGCCCTCCAGCAGATGAATCAGAGGAGGCGGCACATGGGAGTCAGAGTTGACATCAAGGCAACCTGATAGCTCCGAGGGAATGGAGCTTGGAGAGAGAGAGAGTGAGAGAGAGAGAGAGAGAGAGAGAGAGAGGGAGGGAGGGAGGGAGGGAGGGAGGGAGGTGGAGCCTAGGCCGTCCATCAGCCCTCAGATGGAGAGTCAACAGCCCCCAGGTCTGGAGGTGGCTGATGAGGAAGAGGAGGAATAGTTGGGTCCAGTGTCTGATGTGCAGAAGGCAGAGGAGAGGAGAGCAGTGGAAATCTATGGGCTGGTCCTTGGGATGGAAGAGCCACCACTGCTAGCGAGGCCCTACCCTAGCTCTGGGGACAAAAGGCAGCGGGTGGAGATGAATAGGTGTGGCCGACAACTATTCCTCTTTCAGCCAGATGGACTTGTTAGCCTGTGTTGAGAGACAAACTTTTTGCTGGGGCTCAAGTGCTCCTAATAAAGGAATCTTTGAGTTAACTTCAGAGGGTTTATCATGTTTGGGGAGATGAGTCAGAATGCAACCTGTCTGTTGGCAGACTATTCCACTGTTGAAAAGACCTTATCATCACGACATGTTTTCCTCATATTTAAAGTAAAACGAGTAACTGCTACTTATATTGATATTTGTAGTCGTAGTTTCCATTGACATGAAAAACATCTCCTTGCCCTCCTCCTCTTGTATATCCAAGCTGTGAAGCTCCCAGAAGAAGGCCTAATTAATTTACGAGCCTCGAGACAAAGTTTAAAAGAAATCCAATTTCAGTCTAGGGCCGATCATTTTCCCTACCAGACTTCCGGAGGGTTTTATTTTAATGGTACAAGTCAAATCGGGTCGGATCCTGAGATTCCATGGGAACCAATTTGGTCCTTCGAATCGAACTGATGTTCTGAATCCATCTGAATGTTCAGAATCAACCCTGTTCCCCAGCCCCGATCTCATGTTTCAATCATGCTCGCAGCCTTTTTACTGAGTTAAAAAAATCCCTCTCTCCTTGCATTGGGTTTGAAGCTCCTGCGAGCCTTTTAAAAGTTGGAAACCTATTTTAGTTATATTTCACTGTACAGTGTTATATAATTTGAAAGTTAACATGGGTCACTGCCCTAGTTTTGTGGGTAGATTTTGCTGTCGCGTAAAATAAAATGCCTTGGAATCCAAAGCCCGCTTGAATTATGAAGCTAAAATAAAATTATGCCTAACCTCTTGAACAGTTGGTGCACTTAAGAAATTATTTCTCCATGAGCGGAAATTCCCTTTTTTCTCTCTTTGCCCCCTCTACTTTAACCACATTTATTATTTTTTTTAAAAAGATCTGCTATCTTTTTCCCCTTTACAAGTCCTGGATTTCTCCCAGCGAGGTTCGAAAAAGCAGATTCTTGAAACGAAGAGCCGCCAGTTAGCAAGAATAACCATAATGCCTCGGTAAGTATGATAAAATATTTACACGCTCAAAACTTATTTTTAAAAAGCAAGACAGCCATTAAGGTCTAGCGCCTCTTTTTTTTTTTAAAAGCAAAGCTAGGTGGGAGCTTCAATTCCCACCACCGTCGTGTTTCTGGATGGGGAAAATGGAACAGAATAACTTCAGCCTCGTGGTGCTCTGCATAGTAGTGAAATTAATCTGGTTTACTGGTCACAGGGCATTGTCAAATCTTAACCCACAGGGCACAATCAATATGCGCAACAATCACAGGGAGAACCCCAAATCTTGGGAACTACAATAGAAACCACCTTGCATGGGTTTATAAAGGTCGAGTTTCTTTGATGACACCCCACCCTGTCAAGTACCTTGGAGTATTCATCTCTAATGATGTAATTGCCAGAGCCCAATGTAACAACATTGCCAAAAAGGCATCAAGAGTTGTTAACTTAATCCTGTGTAGCTTCTTCTCTGGTAATATTCTACTGCTAACCAGTGTCAGACCTGCAGCCATATTCCTTTTGGATCTCTGGCCTGCCACAATTTCAATTATTTTACTATGCATTTTCTACGGTGGGAAAACGGGAGGGGGGATTGTACGGAGTTAGATGCTAGGTAGCCATAACAACATTCTTTCTAGAAAGCCAAGGTCATCCTTTGTCTTTGCACCTCTGCACCTGACCGGAACTGGATGGGTGGAAGCTGCCAGCATGGCAGGGGGAGTTTGGACCATGGGATGGAGTTGTGGGCGTGGGGGGCAAGATCTTGAACTTTCAACTAGGTGGGGAAAACCGGGAACCTTTCAGATTCGGGTTTTCCCAGATGTGCCAACATGGCTCTCTTAATCAACGGGAACTTTGAGTAGGACTTTGCCTTGGACTCTGATTTATTTTCGGATGCTATTTGGAACCCGGACACAGAGCATTTGCTAGACCCGTGATGGCGAACCTATGGCGCGTGTCCCTGAAGTGGCACTTGGAGCCATGCTACCTGGCACACGCAGCGTTTACCCATACCTCCTCCGGGTTTACAGCACACATGCGCACGTAACAATCAACTGGCCTTCGTGCACGCGGCAGTGCTGGAAACTGGAAGAGCTGGTCTTCCATTTTCTGGCATGAGCATGCGTGCTGGACAGCTGATAGTTGGGTGCACATGCACTCCCATAACTGGAAGACTAGCTTTCTGGTGCGCATGCTGGAAACTGGAAATTCATTTTCTGGCTGGTGCATGCTCCATGGGCAACTCCTCTTCCGAGTTGCAGCCCCCATGAGTGGGGGGAGCCCTCGTGTGTGTGTGTGTGTGTGTGTGTGTGTGTGTGCGTGCAATCCTTTTTTGGCACTCTAGGATTCTAGGATACAGCTCTTCTGCCTGGAACCTGCACTGCATATCAGACATTCATTCAATTGAGCGAGTCCAGAGGTAATCCACGAGAAGAATCCTCCGCTCCTCTGCTCACAATAGAATCCCTTACACCACCAGGCTCGAAATTTTGGGTTTAGATAACTTTAGCACAATGTATGAATGCAGCCAATTATGATTTGCTTTAAAACATATTATGGATTAACATCATGTGGGATGCTGTGGCTCAGTGGCTAAGACACTGAGCTTGTCAATCAGAAAGGTCGGCAGTTCGGCGGTTCGAATCCCTAGCGCCGCGTAAGGGAGTGAGCTCCCATTACTTGTCCCAGATTCTACCAACCTAGCAGTTCGAAAGCATGTAAAAAATGCAAGTAGAAAAATAGGGACCACCTTTGGTGGGAAGGGAACAGCGTTCCATGCGGCTTTGGCATTTAGTAGTGCCGGCCTCATGACCACGGAGTTGTCTTCGGCTTTGAAACGGGGATGAGCACCGCCCCCTAGAGTCAGGAATGACTAGCACATATGTGCAAGGGGAACCATTACCTTTAGAAGCGTCAAATGCAATATGGCCAGTCTAATTTGTACCTGGAAAAATCCCATGTGCCCTCAGGGCATTTTTGCTTCTTCCTTTGGTACGAGTGTACTCCAAATTAGGCTCAGCGTTATTTAGTAGAAAAATAGGAACCACCTTTGGTGGGAAGGTAACAATGTTCTATATGCCTTCGGTGTTTAGCCATGCTGGCCCCATGACCACGGAGACGATCTTCGGACAGTGCTGGCTCTTTGGCTTTGAAATGGAGATGAGCACCTCCTCCTAGAATCAGGAACAACTAGCACATCTGTGCGAGGGGAACCTTTACCTGGTTCAAGGTGGCCCTCCTGCCAATGGCTAAATTCTGTATTTCCTCAAAGCAGACCACCCATACCATTAGCCACTGTGGCTACTTATGTTGCCTTTCCTGGCCTTTGGGTAATTTTAACTGACCTCAATCTCATTTCCTTCTGGATTTACCAAGACTGGGACTTCGGCTCTCCCGTCAAATATTCACCGCCGTTTTCTCCGGAGAAGTTGGTGGCTAGAAAGAAAGGCAGCCTAAGTGAAAAGAGGAATTTCACCCTTTCCTTTCTGCCGTTCTGGGAGACAGAGAGATGCAAAGAGCTTTATTTTATTTTATTTTTGGAGGCTATAATTAGAACTTGGCCCTTTTCTCTTTTCTGAGCTGGAATTTGGACTGACCCCGAGCTTGTGAAATAATTAGTCCAATAGTGCAAAACCAGCCATTTTTGCAAAGACGAATCCACTCCATATGCAGCGTCTCAGCAGGCGCTCTCATTAATCAAAGAAGGCCACGTATATCAAAGTGTTCAGTCGTGGTCGCCACGGCATCCATCATGCTGCTATTAAATGTGTTATGGCAGCACTTGATAAATATAATGTCTTTGATCTGCTGATAATTTGGGGCCTGGGTGGGTTGCTGCTAGGAATTCCCCGGGTAGAGAGAGAAAGAAATCTGAGGCAGACATTCTTTCTGTTCTAAATTGTGGTGTAAACAAGCTTTTTGCTGCCTCAAAAAAGGAAGCCGTTGAGCCGAGGGGAGGAAAATCCTCTCGCTTGTTCAACTCACATACAAAATAAATTCCGTGCAGGGTCTATGTGGGGTTAGGCTGTAGGGAGAAGACCAATTATACGGTGTATGATTGGGAGGCCAAAACATACGAAGAACGGTTGCAGGAATTGAGTTTGTCTAGTCTAGTGAAAAGGAGAACATGATAGCAGTGTTCCGATATTTGAGGGGCTACCACAAAGAGGAAGGGGTCAACCTATTTTTCAAAGGGCCAGAAGGCAAGGCAAGAAACAATGGATGGAAGCTAATCAAGGAGAGAAGCAACCTAGAACTAAGGAGAAACTTCCTGACGGTAAGAAGAATCAAACAGTAGGACAACTTGCCTTCAAAGATCGTGGGTGCTCCATCACTGGAGGTTTTTCCGAAGAGACTGGACAACTGTTTGTTCTCCTGCTTGAGCAGGGGGTTGGAGTAGAAGACCTCCAAGGTCCCTCCCAACTCTACTATTCTATTATTATTACTCTGTATATAGTTAAGCCATTGAGTTGGGCCACTAAGATTCAAAGTCCCAATCTCCACTCAACCAAGGGAGCCCCTTGGTGACTTGGGGTGATCCCTTTCTTCTAGATGTCCAGCAGAAGGAGAACATCCTGTCCTCTGCCCTCAGGTCCTTTGTCTAGTAGGCATAGCCTTGAAATCAATTGTTGTCCAACTTTTTGAGTGTTTGCATTATTATTATTATCTCTTTTATTCATGAAACATTCAACTCCGTCAACTGAACATTTAAAAATGTGTCACAAAAACCATTGAAGGGCACTGATGGTTGCTACGGGTTGCTGCCAGCATCCTAGGTATCAACCAAGTATCTCCTTAAAATATAAGATATTCCAGGCAGCGCAGTGTTTGTGCAGTTCCACTGGTGTTATTGCAGGAAGCTGCAATTTCTTGATGTACTTTGTAAAATTCTTGAACATGGTGCCAAGTGCCCCGATGACAATGGGTATCACTGTTACATTTTTCATCCATAATCAGGTAGTTTCGATGGCCAGGTCACGATATTTTGTGATATTTTTTTCTTCAACTCTGGCGTCTCCTGGTACAGCAATATTAATAAACTGTACACTTCGGTTTTCGACGACTGCGATATCTGGCGTGTTGTGTTCTAAATGATGATCTGTCTGTATTTAAAAGTCCTACAAGATCTTCACCTTCTTATATTCTACAACTTTTTCCACTTTGTCCTCCCATAACTTTTCAGGTACAGGTAAGTCATTATGGTTGCTGTTGTTGTTGTTGTTGTTGTTTAGATTGGATTTGGCATTTTTATCCACCTATCAAGTCCTTTCCAAAGATCTAGAATAGACAGATGCTGTGGTATTCAAGATCTGATTGCAGGATGCAAGCTGTTTTCAGTTGGGGGGGGGGGTTGCAATGGACTGGTGGGGATTTTATCAGTGCTGATGGCATTCAAGTGGTGCTCCAGATGTTTTGGGATTAACACAAGCCCAAGAAACTAGGGAGGGTCTCTTTTGAGCCTCTTGCTCTACTAACTGTCCAGCTGTGGACTTCTAATTGACTGTTCCCTCGGCAGCATCTTTTTTGCTCTGTCCCACAGGACTTTCTCCACATACCATTATAGAAGGTTATTCTGGAGAAAGAAGGAGAGGCCAGGCAGAACATTTTCACAAATGTAGATTGTGTGTGTGAGAGAGAGAGAGAGAGAGAAAGGAGAGAGAGAGAGAGAGAGAGAGAGAGAGAGAGAGAGAGAGAGAGAGAGAGAGAAAGGAGAGAGAGAGAGAAAGGAGAGAGAGAGAGAGAGAAAGGAGAGAGAGAGAGAGAGAGAGAGAGAGAGAGAGAGAGAGAGAAAGGGGAGAGAGAGAGAGAGAAAGGAGAGAGAGAGAGAGAGAGAGAGAGAGAGAGAGAGAGAGAGAGAGAGAGAGAGAGAGAGAGAGAGAGAGAGAGAGAGAGAGAGAGAATGAATGAATGGTGGGATTCAAAAAGTTTTGCTACCGGTTCTGTGGGTGTGCGTGGCTTGGTAGGTGTGGCTTGGTGGGCATGGCAGGGGAAGGATACTGTAAAATCCCCATTCCCTCCCCATCCCACTAACCTGTTTTCCAGATCCATTCTCCTATGCAGAGCAACAGAGGAAGCCAATCAGCTGGGACTCGGGAGGCAGAGAATAGATGGGGCAGGACCAGCCAGAGGTGCCAGTTCTCTGAACTACTCAAAACTTCCACTACCGGTTCTCCAGAACTGGTCAGAACTAGCTGAATACCACCTCTGGTGTATGTGTATTGTATATTTGTATGTGTGTACCCATACATATATACCAACATACAAACACATACATATATTTGTATCAGTGGTGGGTTCCGGATTCCGGAACATGCGCATGCATCCTACCTGTCAGTGAGGCTTCCGCAAGCCTCTGCGATGCTCCAGCTGCTCAGTGGAGCATTGCGCAAGCACCGTATGTGCCATGTGCTTGCGCAGAAGTGCAAAAAGCATAAAACACCGAAAAGGAGCTTGGGCGGGTGGGCAGGTGGACTGGAGCACTGTACCGGAATGGTATGCCCCATACCGGGGCATACCACCTGCAACCCACACTGATTTGTATTTGCTTACTTCTTTCCCGATTTCTAGCCTAACAACAAATCCATCAATGGAGTAGATTTTGTCAAGAGTTGTTTTCTAAGTGCACACAACACACAAGATTTGGATTGAGTGCTGTGCATTTTCTCAGCAGATTGTAACAAAGGGACTCTCATTTTCAGCCACGACTTTTCATTCATGTTAGTGTATCAGCAAAGGGAAAGCATCCAGATCAGGGGTCTCCCACTTTGACAACTTTGAAGACTCATGGACTCCAACTCCCAGAATTCCTCAGCCAGCAGAACTCTGGGAGTCGGAAGACCACAAGTCTTAATGTTGCCAAGGTTAGAGATCCCTGATCCAGATCACAAGATGTGAATAGTATTGCTTTAAACTGCACTAGTGATGCCACACTTGGAGTTCTGGGCACCACAACACAAAACAGATGCTGAGACTCTAGAAAGAGTGCAGAGAAGAGCGACAGAGATGATCATGGGTCTGGAAGCTAAACTCCTTGAAGGACAGTTGAGGTCCCTTGATATATCTAGTCTAACAAAGAGAAGAACGAAGGGTGATATGATAGCAACCTTCTAGTACTGAGGGGATGTAACAGAGAAGAAGGGGTCAACCTATTCTCCAAAAGCCCTAAGGGCAAGGAGAAGAAGAAATTGGTGGAAGGTCATTCAAGAGAGATCCAGCCTAGAGCTAAGGAGAAATTTCCTGACAGTGAAAATAATGAATCAGTGGAATGACTTGCTTCTAGAAGTTGTGGATACACCATCAATGGACGTTTCCAAGAAGAGATTGAGCAGCCATTTGTCCAGAATGATATAGGCTCTCTTGCTTGAGCAGGGGTGTTAGCAACTCTGCGTTCAGAACCAGTGCTACAACTCTGGTCCCATAACCAATGTTAGTTAATACATGCAGAATAGTGTAATTCACCGGACAGTAAAGAGATACGTTGCTGTAAACCACAAACAAACTCCAAAACAGTGATAGTAAGAAAATAAATAGTCTTTACTTTGTAGCAACTAAAATGCTTCTTCCAACTAACTCTTCATACAATAATAACAACAGTCCTTCACCAAACACAGATACAGTATCTCACAGTGATGCAAAACAATCATCCTCCTTCTTCACAGCATCAGCACAGGATCACAAGGAATCGAACAGGGAATGAGCTGCATTCCTGACCTTGATTATATAGTATAGCTGACACTCACAGCCAATCAGATTCAAAGACAGTTCTTAAAGCTACATAACTTCTTAAGAACACAGGCTCATATATATTGTCAACCCAATATAAGGCTGAATATCCTAACAAGGGGGTTGGACTAGAAGACCTCCAAGATCCCTTCCAGCTCTATTCTGATTTGCAAAAGTGGATTAAACATGGATTTGCATTAAAAAACACACCATATGATTTAGTACATTATTTTGTGCTGTATCATACCTATTGCCATAAATATAATACAGAGAAATGCCAAATGCTTTCAAATGGGTACCAGCCTCCCTGGATTGGACTCAAAACGCCTGGAGTTTTTTGCAAAGACATCGTTAGATTTATGTTGATTTTAATAGATGAAAAATAATTGCTCTTTACAGTTTGTGAAAAAAATATTGGCTTCAACTTTCACCTATGATTAAATCATTGATTTGGAACTTCAAGGGATCATTTTTTTTTTACTATTAAATTCATTGCATTTATAAAAGGGTATTGGGGAGTGGGAAGCAAAATATACGTCTCATTGGATCAAACATCACAGCAATAATAAGAAGGAGAAGAAAAACAGGATAGTGAGCACTGATAGGTATAAAACAGAGGTTTTCAGCTGGTTCAGATTGATTTGGGTGAACCGGTAGCCGAAGTTTTGAGTAGTTCAGAAAAACTGGCAAACACCACCTCTGGTTGGTTCCACCGTCCCACCCCCATTATTTGCTGTTCTAAAAATGAGGGTAAAATGAGGCTGCAAATTGTTGGGGGCAATATGATGACTCTGTAAACTGCTCAGAGAGGGCTGTAAAGCACTGTAAAGTGATATATCAGTCTAAGTGTTATTGCTATTATCAGTAGGCAGAGTCTGTCTAAATCTCACCAGGCTCAAGGTTGACTGCTACCAGTCATGACAAAATATGACTGGTAGCAATTGTTTCTTGGTATTAGATAGGTAGCTATCTAACTATTTTTAAAGGTAAAAAAAATACCTGCTGTCCTGCAAATTAAAGGTAAAAGTTCCTCTTGCACATATGTGCTAGTCGTTCCCAATTCTAGGGGGCTGTGCTCGTCTCCATTTCCAAGCCGAAGAGCCAGTGCTGTCTGAAGACGTCTCCGTGGTCATGTGGCCGGCATGACTCAATGCCGAAGGGGGACATAACAGTGTTCCCTTCCCACCAAAGGTGGTTCCTATTTTTCTACTTGCATCTTTACATGCTTTCAAACTGCTAGGTTGGCAGAAGCTGGAACAAGAAACGGGAGCTCACTCCGTTAGGTAGAGATAGGGATTCGAACTGCTGAACTGCTGACCTTTTTATCGACAAGCTCAGCGTCTTAGAAACTGAGCCACCACATCCCCTAATTCTGCAGATTACTTTTTTTAATAATAATTTTGTTAAAGGTTAAGAATGCAAAGAAAAAAACGAAGACAAACTAAGAAAAAATAAAAATGAAAAAATGCAGAGAGAGAAAAGGTTGGGCCAAATATGGAGAGAAAAGGGAAAAATACATACAAAGAAATTACTTCCTACCCCTTCGTGACAAGTCAAAACAATTTCAGTAGATATCTGCAAATATTTAGATATTGATCCAGTTACCTTCAGTGCCAATGAGTCATTCCAAGCATCCTATTGTCTATCTTTTTATATTTATATTTTATTTTTATTGGTTGAAAGAAAAGGCTAAATCTAGAAAAATCCTATAGGGCGACTATTCTCCATTGTGGAGACTCAAAATTGCATCCAAACCATTCCTAAGTCACTATGTTTCCAAAATGATGGATTTGATGGGAGATCCCAAATGCTGAGATTAACGAGGTCATTAAAGTTCCATTTTAGGAAGCTTCATATCAATTTTTTTAAACAAAATGAATTAAAAAAGCAATCATTACATTGATAGTGAAATGCAGTAAATTATTGAATGGAAAATGGAAGAATGCAGGATAATTTCTCAAGAGAAGAGAAGAGCTGAACTGAGCTTTGGTGCTTTGGAGAACAGATTGACCCCCCTCTTTTTGTGGCAGCCCCTCAGATATTGAAGAGAGGAGGGGAAAGGAGAGGAGAACAGAGCTCAAGGAACACTTCGCAAATCTGCCCACCCTTTATCCAGACCTTTCCATCCCCAGCCCCAACATTGTCCTAAACACATTTCCAGACTCTTCTCCTCTAATTATTCGGGCTTATGTGGTTCTTTCTTAAGAGTCCTGCAAACCCATCTTTTCCTGAAAATACGAAGCATTCCGGCATATCAAGTCCGCAGCCTTTGGATAATGAACTGCATCAACCCATTTCCACGAAGACCAGCTTTGGTTAAATAACCGCTGCCATACCCCATTGGCTCCCCGGTGATGGTCCACTGATGATGTATTGAAACAAGATAAGAGCAGAACGCCGGCCGTGGCATTAAAAATGCAGAATGTGGAATTGCAGGGAAAGTGTAGGGTCACAGAAGATTAAGCTGTATCACAATAGGGATGATGGAAATGTTCATTCAAGGAAGCTACACTCAAAAGGTCTGCCTAAGTGGGAGGGGGAGAAATGCTGAGATTTGTCATTCTCCATTTTTTTGGGGGGGGTGCTTTTTTGTTGTTGTTCTCTTCTCTAGTTTAAAACCGCATGCTCTATCAGGGAGTTAAGCAGAACAATATAGGAATATAGGGAACAATGGAGGCAGTTCTCAATGTATGATGCCCAACTGAGCTGTTGTTAAACAGCTCACTGCCAGCAGTTCGGTTTAAAGTTTACTCAGCCTTCTGTCCATCCGAGGTGGGCAAAATGAAGACCCAGATTGTTGGGGGAAAGAGGCTGACTCTGTAAACTGCATAGGTTATGTCCCGGTGCTTGGAGGCTGTACGGATCTGGATGGGTAGTAACAAACTCAGGCTCAACCCGTCCAAGACTGAGTGGCTGTGGCTTCCGGCACCCCGTTTCAGCCAGATTATTCCAACTCTGGCCATTGGGGGCGAAACACCAGCCCCTGTGGAGAAGGCACGCAATCTAGGTGTCCTCCTGGACTCCCGGCTGACTATGGAAGACCAGGTGGCGGCCGTGGCCAGGGGGGCATTCCATCAGGTACGCCTGATGCGCCAATTGCGTCCCTTACTGGATCGGGGAGCCTTACACACAGTCACTCAAGCACTCGTCACATCTCGACTTGACTATTGCAATGCTCTCTACATGGGGCTTCCCTTGAAGTGCACCCGAAGACTACAGTTAGTCCAGAACGCGGCCGCACGGATAATTACGGGAGCGCCTAAACACTCCCATATAACACCTGTCCTACGCGAGCTCCACTGGCTTCCTGTGGTCTTTCGGGTGCGCTTCAAGGTCCTAACAACCATCTTCAAAACGCTCCATGGCTCGGGACCTAGCTATCTGCAAGACCGTCTCCTGCCCCATACATCCCTGGGACCGATACGCTCCCACAGAGAGGGCCTCCTCAGGGTGCCGTCGGTCGGGCAATGTCAACTGGCGGCGCCCAGGGGGAGGGCCTTCTCTGTGGCAGGGCCGGCCCTTTGGAACGACCTGCCCCCTGAAATCCACACCATTCCTGACCTCCGCCTCTTCCGCAAATGTCTTAAGACTCACTTCTTCCAACTAGCCGGCCTTGCGTAACCCCAGCACCGCCAATTATAAACGAGGGTTTTAAAAACGGTTACAACACAGGCATCTAATATCTATGTATTGTATTTTGTATTTATTGATTTAATTCTATGTTCGCCGCCCCGAGTCCCTTGTTGTGAGATGGGAGCGGGTTATAAATATGAAAAATAAATAAATAAATAAATAGAGAGGGGCCTGTAAAGAACTATAAAGCAATAGCGATAGCACTTATATACCACTTTCCAGCCCTCTCTCAGCAGTTTACAGAGTCAGCCTCTTTCCCCCAACAATCTGGGCCCTCATTTTACACACCTCAGAAGGACAGAAGGCTTGAATCAATCTTGAGCCTGGTGAGATTTGAGATTTGAGCTGTCAAATTGCAGGCAGCTGGCAGTCAGCAGAAGTAGCCTGCAGTACAGCAATCTAACTGTTAAGTTTGCAGGAACTCAGTTCGACACAGGCCAGTCATCAGAACAGGATTTATTGGAACAGTCATCAGAACTATATACAGGTTCAAAAAGCATGGTTTCTCTGCTGGCTTCCCTGCTTGACAGCTATTTATACTTAGCTTTCAAGCAGGAAAACTTCAGCCAGACGGAAAGTCTGAATCCGGCCAGCCGCGTCTTAGCCAATCAGACGCAACTGGCTGTTCACAATGTATAACAAGCAACCGGGTCAATTACAGTTCACTAGACTGAATGGCTTGGTCGTAGGTTGAGGATATAACACTAACCACTACACCACCGTGGTTCATAAGCAGAGGCGGGTTGCTCCCAGTTCAGCCTGGTTCAGATGAACCGGTAGTGGGGATGGCAGGAGGCTCCGCCCACCCGACCAAACGTTTCTGTGCATGCGTACTAGTGCAAGCGTGAGCACGAGCGAACCAGTAGTGGAAATAGGTGATAATAAGTCTGCCTTCTATGGATTTCCCCTGCTGTTTTTCACCTCCCTAGTAACTCCAAGTAACACCCCCAATGAAAGAAGACTCTGAGGCTAGACGCTCCTCAAAGTTCCATTTTATTAGAGAGGGCCTATTGGCATGTCTGGGAAAACCCAAATCTGAAAGCTTCCAGGTTTTCACCACCAAAATGAAAGTCTAAGCCCCTGCCCGCATGTCTATCACATGGCCCAATCAGGCACTGTCCCAACTGGAGATGCCTCCTAGTAATGCCACTCCAAGTGCAGGGCAAGGTGTCCTTGACTCTCTGAGAAAGGAATGTTATTTTGACTACATATCTCCCATACGCCATGTAATCCCCCCTCCCATTGTCCCACAGCACTAAGTGTGGCAGCCCTGAAGCATGGTGGGTTTCAAATTTTTTTAGAACCTACTCTGTAGGTGTGACCTATTTTGTGGGCGTGGCTTGGCAGTCATGTGACAGGGTGGGAGTGGCCACCTTTTAAAATGTGGTGAAACTCATTTAACAACGCTCTTGCTTAGCAACCAAAATTTTGGGCTCAATTGTGATGATAAATTCTTTCTTTCTTTCTTTCTTTCTTTCTTTCCTTTCCTTTCCTTCCTTCCTTTCCTTTCCTTTCCTTCCCGTTGGGTCACTGGCAGCGGCGGGCCAGATTTACTTCCAGGTACGCTGGTGGAGCCCCCTCTCACCGGTTCTCTAAATTTCACCAACCGGCTCTCGCAAGTAGGTGCGAGCCTGCAGAAACCCACCACTGCCCTGAAGATCCAAGGAAAACCATGGCCTCCAGGACTGACACCTAGGCTATGAGCAAGCCTCATCAAATTTGCAAATGACACTAAGCTGTCAGGAATAGCCAACCTCCCCAAGAAGAAACGCTTAGGATCCAAAAAGATCTTCTCAGATTTGAACAAGGACCCCATCCAACAAAATGAAATTTAATTGTGGAGAAAAGCAAGGTTTTATATATTGGCAGGAAAAAATCCACTGTCTGGGATGGAATAAAAACCCCTGCCTTAAGCAGGGGGTTGGATTACAAGACCTCCAAGGTCCCTTCCAGCCCAATGATTCTCTTGTCAAGGTTCCAAGTGATAACCCCATAAGAACATAGGAACATAAGAACAGCCTTGCTGGAACAGGCCACAGCCCATCTGGTCCAGCCTTCTGTCTCCCACAGTGGCTCCCCATTTGCTTCAGGGTCTTCCCAAGCAGATGTCTTCAACTGCTTATGATTCCCTGCAAATGGCATTGAGAAATATCCTGCCTATCTCTCCATCCTGGAGGGTGTCCTTAGGCATCCATAATTATAGCCATTGATACCCTTGTTCTCCATGAACTCCTCTCATCCTTTCTTAAAGGTGTCAAGGCTGACAGCTGTCACCACTTCTTCTGGCAGGGAGTTCCATAGACCAGTGATCCTCTGGGTGAAAAAGTCCTTCCTCTTATTTGTTTGAGGTCTAGCTTCCAAAAGTTTCATGGAGTGCCCCCTAGTTCTAGGGTTGTGCGATAGGGAAAACAGTTTTTCCTTTTCTACTTTGTCCACACCGTGCATGATTTTATAGACTTCCATCAGGTCACCTCTCAGGCACCGTCGTTCTAGAGTGAAGAGACCCAGCCGTTGCAGCCTCAGATGGGAAGGAAAGCAGAACTCTGAGGCAGGCAGGCAAGTTTTCCACCAACGCTGTTTTTATAAAGTCCCCCCATATTTCATTACAATTGCTTGCTTTCATCATCCCTTTTTTAAATTTAATTTCAGTTGTTAATTTATTTGTTGCCATACTCCAAATTTCATTATCCCACTCTTTTGTTTGAATATCTCAATTTCATCCCCAGTATTTAGCCCTTGCTAATCCAGCTGCCATTATCAAATTTACAATCAATTCCTTTTTTGTTTCATTTATATCCCCTTTTTCCACCAGCAACAGAAATGCAATTCTTGGTGACGTGTCTAACTTTACATTCAACAGTGCTCTAATGTCTCTAACTACCATGTTCCATATTTTTGTGCACTATTACAATCCCACCACATATGTTTGTATGTACCAACCTCTTTCTTGCACCAAGAAATATTTGCATATTTACCGTCTATTTGATTTAATTTACGTGGTGTTAGGTACTACCTCCATATCACTTTATATCCATGTTATAATACAATAATACAATAGCAGAGTTGGAAGGGACCTTGTAGGTCTTCTAGTCCAACCCCCTGCGTGGGCACGAATCTTATACCATTTCAGACAAATGGCTATCTAACATCTTTTTAAAGACTTCCAGGGTTGGGGCATTCACAACTTCTGGAGGCAAGCTGTTCCAGAGGTTAATTGTTCTGACTGTCAGGAAATTTCTCCTTAGTTCTAAGTTGCTTCTCTAAGTTGATTAGTTTCCACCCATTGCTTCTTGTCCTGCCCCCAGGTGCCTTGGATTTTCCTTAACTGTAACTGACATATTCTTATTTACTCTTCCATTCCAAATATTTTTCCAATCAGTATCATTTATTTCTCCTAAATCTGATTCCCAAATTAATTTTAAACCTTTTGCCTCCTCTTCTTATTCAGTTAATATTCTATATATTTTCCCAGTTCTTTCTTTATCTATATATTCTTTCTTTCTCCTCTTTAAACAATTTTAATTGGCTATCAAGGCGATAATGTGTGTCACTTCTTTTAGTATTTAAATATAGCTACAGCACCAGTGAAAAGGGAAGGGAACGGGGAAATATATTGGATATATATTTCAGAATACCTTCAGTGAAAGTGGAATTAAATTATCTCCCTTCGCTGTAAAGCAATGAAAATTGATAGAAGAAGAAAGGATATAATTTCAAATCAAACTTCTCATTGTTCTCTGATTAAAGGTACGTCTAAAATGAATGGCAAGCAGTTTCACAGGACAATGGTATGGCTCCAAGAAATTGACTCTTCTCACTCTCTCCCTTTCCCATGTGCAGTAGAGACATTGACCCACCTAAAGGCTGAGATGCCAACCCTGAAGAAGTTGTGAATTTAAATCAGAGGATTATCAGAGAAAGAGTGCAGAGAAGAGCAACCAAGAGGATTAAGGGACTGGAGGCTAAAACATAATGATGAACGGTTGCAGAAACTGGGCATGGCTAGTCTAGTGAAGAGAAGGACCAGGGGAGACAGGAGAGCAGTTTTCCAGTATTTGAGGGGCTGCCACAGAGAGGAGGGGGTCAAGCTATTTTCCAAAGCACCTGAAGGCCAGACAAGGAATAATGGATGGAAGACCAAGGAGAGATTCAACCTGGAAATAGAAGGTAGCTATTGCTACTCTTATCACATGATTGCAAGACACTGCAACCAGTTATAACAGAATTGCACTGCAAAGGTGCTGCTACACTCATAAGTACAGGACATTAGTCACTTTTTTTTCAAAACCATGATAACTTTGAGCCACGAATGGGCATAAGCCAAGGACTACTTACAAGTCATCCATCAGTTCCTTTTCTTTCTCCTTGCTTAGGACGTTTAAGTCCTCCTTCAAAATAATGTTCAAACCACTGCTTGTTCACTTCAGTACAGCATGCTCTGTCCATGGTACCAAAGAGTTTATCTATCTTATCAAGGTGCTTAGCAGAGTAAGGCTCAAAAGTTTCTCCTAGAGCAGGGTCTGCAAAGTTGGCTCTTTTAAGACTGGTGGACTTCAACTCCCAGAATTCCCCAGCCAGCATAGCTGGCTGGGGAATCCTGCGAGTTGAAGTCCACCAGTCTTAAAAGAGCCAACTTTGCAGACCCCTGTCCTAGAGGTTGCTACTCCATTGTCTATGCTCTGGTTCCCTCTAGTTTCCAACCTTCAAAGTCTCTTTATCGTATAAAGACCCAAAACAATCATCATTTTTACCATTTGCATTGTTGATTTGCCAATTTGGTGGTATTTACGTACGCATAAATGTGGGTTTTGGCTACACTGTATGGATGCTTTACTAAGAATTGATTTTTATTGTTCAGCAGACTCTGAGGTGCTTTATTTTATTTTATGTTTTTATATTTTCATTGTTGTGCAGGGAAGCCATATTTTCTAAAACAGTATGTTTCAGCTACTAGTTCAAAATATATTATAATAGCAATATGAAAAGGAAAAAGTGTGGGAGGAAATTTCCTGAAAATTTATATCATAAACAAAACAATAGACAATTTTACTTGATTACTTAATTCTTATCTAAGATCTATCTAGCATCTCTAACATCTCCATCATATCCATCCATCCATCCATCCAACCATCCATGTCTGTCTGTCTGTCTGTCTGTCTGTCTGTCTGTCTGTCTATCTATCATCTATCTATCTATCTATCTATCTATCTATCTATCATCTATCTATCTATCATCTATCTATCATCTATCTATCTATATCTATCATCTATCTATCTATCTATCTATCATCTATCTATCATCTATCTATATCTATCATCTATCTATCTATCTATCTATCATCTATCTATCATCTATCTATCTATCTATCATCTATCTATCATCTATCTATCTATCGATCATCTATCTATCGATCATCTATCTATCTCTATCATCTATCTATCTATCATCTATCATCTATCATCTATCTGTCTATCTATCATCTATCATCTATCTATTTATCATCTACCTATCTATCATCTATCTATCTATCATCTATCTATCATCTATCTATCTATCTATCATCTATCTATCATCTATCTATATCTATCATCTATCTATCTATTTATCATCTATCTATCATCTATCTATATCTATCATATATCTATCTATCTATCTATCTATCTACTATCTATATCTATCATCTATCTATATCTATCATCTATCATCTATCTATCTATCATCTATCATCTATCGTCTATCTATCTATTTATCATCTATCTATCATCTATCTATATCTATCATATATCTATCTATCTATCTATCTATCTACTATCTATATCTATCATATATCTATCTATCTATCTATCTACTATCTATATCTATCATCTATCTATCATCTATCTATCATCTATCATCTATCTATCTATCATCTATCATCTATCTATCATCTATCTAATCTGATTCAAATGTTGATAAATACTGTCAGCAATCCATTATTTCAAACCAAGTTGTGATAGTGTGCCATTTTCTAATAATGTCTTAAAGTCCTTTAATAGCAAGGTCAACATAACAGCATAGTGTAGCGTAGAGTAACGTAACGTAACGTAACGTAACGTAACGTAACATAACATAACATAACATAACATAACATAACATAACATAACATAACATAACACTAGCATAGTATTAAAATATAATGCTCCACTAAGGCCATTTTCAACCATAGTGGAAAGTTGTTAGAAAGGATATCTGGTGCAGGGTCATTTTTAAACTGAAATGTTTTCATATTATAAGCAGGCTATTTGAAACCATACATCAAGTAATATATTTAAGAACTGGAGTGGCCACACCATCACCTCTACAATAAACTTTCATTATTTTAGCAAACTATAAATAATAGTTTAGATCTGTGCTTTACCCTAACATGTTTTAATACAAAGAAAGAGAGAAGCAGGAGAAGGATTTGAGGGGGGAAACCAGATCTTAACATTCTGTAAGAGAGAACAAAAGATGCTGAACAATTGATAGCAGGGGAAAAAAACCCAAACACTGTAATGTTGAGAGCTATTTGGACCAAACTCTATTAAAATCACCAGCGGAGAATAATGGCTCAATCGTTGACTTGAAGTGCCGTTCAGAACAAAACAGGAATGCAAACATAGCGTGAACATTTTTCCTGCTTTCTACCGACTTCGTCTCTTTAGACAACCAAACAAAATGAAGCATCCCTTTTGGCAGGAAAAAACAAGCTTTTCGCAGAATCTTTAGAAAAACACTCTCCACAGAGGGACACCGAACACAAACCAAGACAATTTTGAGGCCCAGGGAACAAGGGGAGGGGAGCGGAGGGGGAAGCGAACAATTCCAAAAAAGAAAAAAGAAAAAAACCACCCCAGAAACTGCCAACATCTGCTTCGTCTTTGTTCTCTTGGCTCTCCATAGCCCCACTACTAATTCTATCAAAGTCTGCAGTGTTTGGTTAAGCGGTTTAAATTTCACTTCTATTAAGACTGGGGTGAAGATGTCAGCTGAGATTCTCTCCTCTTTAGGAGCTGCCAAGGGAACTGGGCTGAATGGGGGGGGGGAAGCAGCTTTCTGTGCGTTTCTCTCTCTTGTTCCTTAAGTCCCAAAATCAGAAGGGTTGCAAGGCCAATTCTGACACATCGACTGGCATGCCCATTCAACTAGCTGGCTTCATTGGGACAATCATTTGACTTTAATAAATTAACAGATTAACAGAGTTGGAAGGGACCTCGTAGGTCTAGTCCAACCCCCTGCCCAAGCAGGAGACCCTACCCCATTCCTGACAGATGGCAGTCCAGTCTCTTCCTGAAAGCCTCCAGTGATGAAGCTCCCACAACTTCCGAAGGCAACATGGGGCTTCCCTTGAGGTGCACTCGAAAGCTACAGTTAGTCCAGAATGCAGACGCGCGGGTGATTACGGGAGCCTCTAGATGCTCCCATATAACACCGATCCTGCGCGAGCTGCACTGGCTTCCTGTGGTCTTTCGGGTGCGCTTCAAGGTTTTGACGATCATCTTTAAAGCGCTCCATGGCTTGGGACCTAGTTATATGCGAGACCGTCTCCTGCCCCATACATCCCTTTGGCCGATCCGCTCCCACAGAGAGGGCCTTCTCAGGGTGCCGCCAGCCGGGCAATGCCGTCTGGCAACACCCAGGGGAAGAGCCTTCTCTGTGGCGGGCCCTGCCCTTTGGAACGACCTACCCCCTGAATTGCGTACCATCACGGACCTCCACCTCTTCCGCCAGTGTCTAAAGACACATCTTTTTCAGCAAGCCGGCCTAGCCTAACCCTCCCGTCGAGACTTTTTAGATAGTTTTAAATTGGGGATTTTAATTTGATTTTAGCATAGGATTACAATCTAATTTAATATATTTATAATTTTGTATTTATTGTATTTTTTTGTATACTTTTACATTCCTGTGCACCGCCCTGGGTCCTTGTGGAGAAGGGCGGGATATAAATATGATTAAAATAAAATAAATAAATAAACTTCTGTTCCTTGGGTTGATTGTTCTCACTGTCAGAAAATTTCTCTTTATTTCCAGGTTGGATCTCTCCATCCATTATTCCTTGTCTGGCCTTCAGGTGCTTTGGAAAATAGCTTGACCCCCTCCTCTCTGTGGCAGCCTCTTAAATATTGGAACACCACTAACCTGTCTCCCCTGGTCCTTCTCTTCACTAGACTAGCCATGCCCAGTTCCTGCAACTGTTCACCGTATGTTTTAGCCTCCAGTCCCCTCATCATCCTGGTTGCTCTTCTCTGGACTCTTTCTAGAGTCTCAACATCTTTTTTATGGTGTGGTGACCAAAACTGGATGCAGAATTCTAGGTGTGGTTTTACTAAGGCTTTATAGAATCATATATATTATTAATACCTCACTTGATCTTGATCTTGTCTGAAATGATATATAGGATTTCTTGCTTGAGCAGGAAGGGATTCTTCACCTAATCCTCCAGGATTGAAGTAATTAAAGAAGGAAAGAGAGAAGTCTGGGAGCTGAAGTCCTTCAGACTTAAAGTTGCAAAGGTTGGAGACCCCTGCTCTAAAAGGATGCGAATGCAAAGCTGGCTGGAGAAGTCTGGGAGCTGAAGTCCTTCAGACTTAAAGTTGCAAAGGTTGGAGACCCCTGCTCTAAAAGGATGCGAATGCAAAGCTGGCTGGAGAAGTCTGGGAGCTGAAGTCCTTCAGACTTAAAGTTGCAAAGGTTGGAGACCCCTGCTCTAAAAGGATGCGAATGCAAAGCTGGCTGGAGAAGTCTGGGAGCTGAAGTCCTTCAGACTTAAAGTTGCAAAGGTTGGAGACCCCTGGTATAAAGAATAAACCCAATGCAAGTAATTAGGGGTGAGAGAAAAAGAAAAAAGAAAAACAAAATAGTCATATAATAAATAATATAATAAATCTTGAATTTATTGACCGCTCCATCTCCCTGGGGGGACTCGGAGCGGTGTACAGGGCAAATAAAACCATAAAAAACAACATACATACAATAAAAACGAATTAAATACAACCCTGCACTAAAATCCCAGTTAAAACTACTAAAATTCCTAACTAAAATTAACAGTCCTATAGACGGGAGACTACCCTAGGCCGGCCAAGCAGAACAGATGTGTTTTTAGTTTAAGACGGAAGGAGCGGAGGTCCGTGGTTGTTCTAATGTCGGGGGGAAGGTCGTTCCAGAGGGCTGGGCCCGCCACAGAGAGAGCATATGTTTCTGTGTCTGCATGGAGTGATTGTGGTTGTATTTAAAACTCTGACATCCCAAGAATAGAAATTATCTTTAAACCTATTAGTTCAGCTGGCTATACTTTGATGTCTTCTGCCTGATGGTAGAAGTGCAAAGAGACACTGACCAGGGTGTGAATCATCTCTGAGTATCTTCCTTACTCTGCCAAAGCAGCAAGACCTGACGAGGTCATCCAATGGTGTTCGAGGGCAACCAATGGTATTGCAACTGTCATAAATTGATATTCATTGCCAGGCAACTGAATTTCAACCATGTGACCATCATGTGACTTTACTGATCGACATCAGGAAAGTTTCACAGGGAATAAACCTGAGTAATCCAGGGCTGATCCTTCTTTGAATCCAACCTATCTTGCAATGTATGGTTCTGGGTAAAAAATAAATAAAAATTGGGTGTTGACCTTTTGGACAAAATACAGGCTGTTCAATCAGCCAAAGAAGAAGAAGCAAAAAACTGTTCTCCCTATCGCACAACACTAGAACTAGGGGGCCCTAAATGAAACTTTTGGAAGCTAGACCTCAAACAAATAAGAGGAAGTACTTTTTCACCCAGAGGATCAATGGTCTATGGAACTCCCTGCCAGAAGAAGTGGTGACAGCCGTCAGCCTCGACACCTTTAAGAAAGGATGAGAGGAGTTCATGGAGAACAAGGGTATCCATGGCTATCATGATGGATGCCTAAGGACACCCTCCGGGTTGGAGAGAGAGGCAGGATATCTCTCAATGCCATTTGCAGGGCATCACAAACAGGTGAAGACATCTGCTTGGGAAGACCCTGAAGCAAATGGGGAGCCACTGTGTGAGACAGAATGCTGGACTGGATGGGCTGTGGCCTCTTCCAGCAAGGCTGTTCTTATGTTCTTATGTTAAAAAAGGAGAAAAGGCAGTCTTGGTTAGAGAAGAAATATCTGAGGGATGTAAGCTTGGAAGTGCGGGAAGTTGGCACGCACCCATCCCCTCCTGGATGTTTTTGCAAAAACAGGGGCATTTTTCCCTTACTCCAGCCCTGCTGAAGCTGGCAGAGTGCTGCTGGGGACTGAGGGAAGGCCAAAAACTTTTTGTCTTGCTTACCTCTTCGAAATCTTGGTGCGTCTTATACACTGGTGTGTCTTGTAGTCCGAAAAATATGGTACATCACCCAGCAAGGCTCAACCACGCCTGGGACACAGGACAGCCTACAGAGTTGCCCCTGCATGGCCCCATGGGCGTCTGACAACCAATCAAGGGCCCAGAGAGGGGTATAAAACTCCGGGACTCTCAGCATCTCTTCCCTTTTTTTCTTCACCCAACATTTTCAAGGCATGGGTTCCTCTTCATCAATAAACCTTCTTTCCAAGAGACTTCCATGAATCCAGTGTCTTTTCCCCCCTTCCCCACTTGGAACTGAACCCAGAAGGAAATTTCTTCTTCCAACAGAAGAACTGCTCCTTCCAAGGAACTTCCCATATTCCTCTGGAGGACGCTGTCTTTAAATCAAACCTGGGATTGGCGGTTTGAATTCGCCCACTAGGTTCGGATCTAAAAAAAAAAGAAAAAGCAAGCTACGCAGAGTTGCTTTAGCCCAACTTTGTAACATGACATGCAACAGCAGACCGCATTAGCAGAAACATTCATCAATACGGCTGGCTGGAAGATGATGGATTTTGCTGAATTCCCCAAGGCCATAATTTTCAAACACAGAAGGATGGTGGCTTCGCTGCGCTCGGAACGCGCTTTGAGAAATTCCCCTCCTGATTCTCCAAGCTGGAATCGCTGCCACCTCGATAACAGCAGCCAGAGCAAAGGCAGGTAGGCAGAAATTTGTTGGACTGCACCAACGTCTGCCACACCAACCTCAAAATGCCTTGAAATATGTCCGTGAAGGTTGGTGTTGGCAGGAGCAGGTACACTCCGACGAATCTCTGCCCAACTGGGTTTGCTCTGACCTAGGACAACCTTCAAACAACTCTACGTGGATGGCTGAGAATCTTCATCGACCTATTGCAACACATTCCCCTCCACATGTCTCACCTATAAGCTCTCTTGGGAGGGGCCACTCAGCAACCACCTGGTTCTAATCAGGGCCTACGAGCTTGCCTCTTACTTAACTGCTGCCTCCGTTTCTCAGCCCTGTGCAATCTAGCATCAGGGACAAACTGCCCCTGATCCTCCCCACTGCTCCATGACTCAGACGCCTCCTGGTGGCCAACCAGACTCTCTACATCCTGCGCTGCCTCTGAAACTTGCCCAAAGTCTTCCTGATCCTCCAGGGCAGATTCATAGGACTCTTCGCTAGAAGAGTCCATCAGCAGCTCATCCGGAGCTGACTGGGCCACAACACATTCCAATGATTCTCTGCCTGACTGGTTTGCTCAGACTAAGGAAGCTGCCTGGATGGGCAGCGAAACGTCCCTCAAATTAATAACAATTGATATGATGGCTTTATGGATTAGCCTATCGGCCAGGGATGGCGAACCTTTTTTTCACCGAATGCCCAAACCGGAATGTGCATGCATGCAACTGCACACATATGTGCAATGGAGCTCTGGAAACCCAACGACCAGATGGCCGGTGTCCACATATCTGTTTTCTGACTGTTTTGGGGACTATTTTAGGCCATTTTGGAGGCTGTTTTCAGGCCATTTTGTGGTCATTTTCATGCTGTTTTGGGGCTGTTTTCAGGCTGATTTTGGGGGGTATCATAATAATAATAATAATAATAATAATAATAATAATAATAATAATAATAATAATAATAATAATAATAATAATAATAATAATAATAATAATGAAAATGGCATGAAAAACAGCCTGAAAACAGCCCAAAATGGCTTGAAAATGCCCCCCAAACAGCCTGAAAAATGGCTAGTTTTTGGCCATTTTTAGGCTGTTTTCTGTTGCTCCGGCACCCATGAAGAGCAGCTGGTAATGGTGTGCATGCCCACAGAGAGGGCTCCGCATGCCACCTCTGGCACACGTGCCATAGGTTCACCATAGGCCACATCAAAGCACAAGGTTCAACCACTTATTGCTAATAAAATCTTACGCAAACAATTTAAAATAAGAATACGGTAAAATACAATATTTATAGGATGAGATACAACATAATTTAATACAGAAGTATGTTAAATAGAATAAAATGACATAAAATACTCCAAAAAAGTATGGCATTTGCTATTTCAGACAACAAAAGATACTGGGAAATTTCCACCCATCTCAAGAAGAGGAGCGGTCTTGGCTTGTCCTCTTCCACCTAGAAAGTTTGCTGTTTTCCTACTAAGTTTGAAACCTGCAAGAATTCCTGTCGGGTTGGATTTATTTCAGTTTTGAAACCGCAGCATCCTTTGCAAGAGTTCACTGGCTGGAATGTGTCCGAGTCACACTGAGTCCATTGAACTTATGATAATGATGGCCCTGGGAATTTCTTTCTGGCAGTGCCAACATCGCCTCTTGCATTTCAATGCTGGAGAAGAGCAAATCTGTCTTCTTTCAGCCTGCTCCACTCACCAATGGGGAAGTTCAATGCATCCCATTGCCGCGTAGATTTGCAAACAGTGTGCTCAATAAGACACATTTTTCCTGCACAGTTTTATACACAGTAAATTAGAATAGAATAACAGACTTGGAAGGAACCTTAGAGGTCTTCTAGTCCAACCCCCCTGCCTAGGCAGGAAACCCTACACCACTTCAGACAAATAGTTATCCAGCATCTTGGAAAACTTCCAGTGTTGGAGCATTCACAACTTCTGGAGGCAAGTTGTTCCATTTATTAATTGTTTTAACTGTCAGGAAATTTCTCCTCAGTTCTAAATTGCTTCTCTCCTTGATTAGTTTCCAGCCATTGCGTCTTGTCCTGCCCTCAGGTGCTTTGGAGAATAGCTTAACTCCCTCTTCTTTGTAGCAGCCCCTGAGATGTTGGAATACTGCTCTCATGTCTCCCCTGGTCCTTCTTTTCATTAAACTAGACATACCCAGTTCCTACAACCGTTCCTCATACGTTTTAGTCTCCAGTCCCCTAATCCTCTTCTCTGCACTTTCTAGAATCTCCATAACGTACATCACGGCAACTAAAACTGAATACAGTATTCCAAGTGTGGCTTTACCAAGGCATTATAAAGTGGCATTAACACTTCAGGTGATCTTGATTCTATCCCTCTGTTGATGCAGCCTAGAACTGGGTTGGCTTTTTTGGCAGCTACAGCACACGGCTGGCTCACATTTAAATGGTTGTCCAGTAGGATTCCAAGATCCCTTTCACAGTTACTGCTATTGAGCAAGGTACCACCTATACTACCTATGCATTTTGTTTTTCTTGCCTAAATCTCTCCCTTGCACGCCAGACAACTATTCATCGTCTTTGAGAGCATAATGGATTATCTAGCAGTAGCCCAGTAGAAGGCAATAGCCAAGGGCCTACATTTTACTGCCTACAGCTTATTTGTCAACTTTGGCAACTTGGAAAAGCTTCAACTCCCAGAATTCGCCAGCCTGCCATGCTGATTGGACAATTCTGGAAGCTGAAGTCCACCCATCTTCAAGTTGCCATGGTTGAGGAGCATTGACCTACAGAAACTACAGACTGAGCGCAGTGGTTAGAGTGCAGTACTGCAGGCTACTTCTGCTGACTGCAGCCGGCTGACTGCAATTCGGCAGTTTGAATCTCCCCAGGCTCAAGGTTGACTCGCTCTTCCATCCTTCCGAGGGGGGGTCAAATGGGGACCCAGATTGTTGGGGAAAAAGAGGCTGATTCTGTAAACCACTTAGAGAGGGCTGTAAAGCACTGTGAAGTGGTATATAAGTCTTACTGCTATTGCTCTGGCTCGCCTTCCCTTCCCTTCCCTTTCCTTCCTTTCTTTCTTCCTTCCTTCCTTTCTTCCTTCCTTCCTTCCTTCCTTCCTTCCCTCCCTCCCTCCCTCCCTCCCTCCTTCCTTCCTTCCTTCCTTGCCAGCGGCTACAATGCAATATAGAAGGCTGACTCTGCCCACTCTCATCTGGCTCAAAGTCGACTCAGCCTTCCATCCTCCTGACGTGGGTAAAATGAAAACCCAGATTTTTGGGGGAAAAGAGGCTGACTCTGTAAACCGCTTAGAGAGGGCTGTAAAGAACTGTAAAGTGATATATGTCTTATTGCTATTGCTGTTGTGAGCCATTTTTCAATGCTACAAGTCCAGATGTAAGGAAAGGCTTTTATTCAAAAACACAGAGTACCCCTAGCTAGCTTATGTGATAGGTAAACTGAGTCATCTTTAACCCAAAGGCCCAAAGACTCTAAACCAGGGGTCCCCAACCTTTTTGGCACCAGGGACCGGTTTCATTTTAAAGAAAATTCTGCGGACTGGCTGGCGTAAAGGAGGAGCGGGGGGAGGGGGAACAGGCAGCGCATGCACACGTGGGGGGGAGTCGGCTCACTGCGCTGTTTTGGGGAGGGAAGACATTTCCCTTCTCAGGGCTGCCTTAAAATCGGAGGGCCTTCAACGGCACGAATGGCCGTGCCTGCGTATGTGCATGTGGGGGAGGGAGTCGGCTCACTTGGCCCTCTAGGGCCTCCAACGGTGCGAACGGCCGCGCCTGCGCTCTCCCGCATCTGGTGCGCGCTCTGCCCAGGGGGCTGCCCCCTCTTCCCTCCTCTTCCTCTCCAGCCCTGCGGCTCGGTTCGTATCAAGCCACGGACCGGCACCGGTCCGCGGCCCGGGGGTTGGGGACCCCTGCTCTAAACTGTTCTGAAAGTAAGGTAGAAGTACAGACACTGAGCCCCCTTTCTTAAAAATGAAAACTTCCTAGATTAGAGAACAATGTTCATGAACCATATAGGAGAACCTCTGTGAATAATATGTGGGTCTGAGCAAAGAACATTGATCTACCTTCTTTCATGTAATTAACTGGTTTTGTATTGATGCTGGCTTCAGTTATATTTTGCTGGATTTGGATTTCGTATTTAATTGTGGTGGTTTTTTATTGCTTTAATTATGTTTGATGGCTTGATTTTAAGAACTCCCTATTAGTCAATGATGAATGCTTACCCCAATAGCATTGGGGGAGACTCTCTCCTGAAAATTATCTGAGTCACAATCCAAAGTGACATCTCATATTTCAGCACCCCCTTCCTGATGTGCTAAATGCCTTAAATCTAAGATATCTGGTCCCTGATTTAAGGGGAAACACTGTTGAGGTATGAATTCGTTTTGGGTGCACAACCTAGGTTTCATGTAGATAAGATAAGGTGAGGTATTTATTTTATTTATTTTATTAAATTTATACCCCGCCCTTCTAAAAAAGGACCCAGGGAGGCGCACAGGCATCATTAGAATCATACAAAAAATACAAAAATACAAAATTGTTAAAAACTAATTAAATATTCCCTGTGCTAAAATTAATAAAACTCTAAAATTTAAAAATTATCCCTATAAAAGTCAGAAACAGGGTTATGCTAGGCCGGCTTGTTGGAATAAATAGGTTTTAAGACGTTGGCGGAAGAGGCGGAGGTCCACGATGGTGCATAGATCGTGGGGAAGGTCGTTCCAGAGGGCAGGGCCCGCCACAGAGAAGGCTCTTCCCCTGGGCACCGCCAACCGGCATTGCCCGGCCGACGGTACTCTAAGAAGGCCCTCTCTGTGGGAGCGGATCGGTCAAAGGGATGTATGGGGCAGGAGGCAGTCGCGAATATAGCTAGGCCCCGAGCCAGGTAAGGTAAGGTAAGGTAAGGTAAGGTAAAGTGAGGTAAGGGAAGGGAAGGGAAGGTAGGGTAGGGTAGGATAAGGTAAGCAGAGCTGGTGGCAGACTTAGACAGTGAGAAGATTGGGGAGGAACCTGGGCCAGTCCTGGAGTCTGGGGAAGGCCCTGATGAGGGCTCTGTGTCGGAGGCAGAGACGGGGCCAGGACCATCCGACAGTTTCCAGCTGCCTTCAGAGTCAGACATCAGTGAGGCAGCTGAACAGCTGGAGCCTGTTCCCAGTGTGCGCATGCGCAGAGCTGCCAGACGAAGGGAACAGCTAAAGGGGTGGACTTGGGAGGACTTGGGGTGGACTTGGGAGTAAGGCCATAGGGGGTGGACTTGGGAGTAAGGCCATAGGGGGACGGTGAATGGCCCCTCCCATAGGGAATAAGAGAGGAGCGAAAGGGGAGTGGAGTTTGCAGGAGATAATTAGTTTATTCCTTCATTCTTGCCAAGAATTGCGGCCTCTGAAAGATCTCGGCCTGGCCGCTCTCCAAGCCTGATAAAGGTCAGTAATTGTGAACTATCTTGAAAGACTGTGGGAGTGGAAAGACTTTGCTGGAGAGGAATTCACTGTACATTAAATAAAAGGGGGTTTATCAGGACGAGGACTCGGCTTTGTGCTGCTGGGGAAGCCTAGGTCAGAACACCCAAGCATCCAAATTTTGATCACATGATCATGGGATGCTACAATGGTTTTAAGTGTGAAAATCAGTCATAAGCCACTTTTTTAAGTGCTATTGTAACTTGTAACAATCACTAAACAAATGATTGTTAAATCAAGGACTACCTGTAGTTTGATTTATCATTAACCATCATAACCAACAAAAAAGGTTTTCACAATGCGCTCCCTTCTCAAGTTAATGTTGACATTTTATAAAACTCCTCACCATATTACATTCGGCCGGGCTATAAATTTTCCATTGTTCAAATTGAATTGTTCATTGTTTGATCTCGGACGGTTATTTTTTTATATTATTTATTCATTCGGGTTTTAATTTTTTATTGTAAACTGCCATAAGGCTCTGGCGGTTGGCAGTATTAAAACCATGAATAATGAATAAAAAGATATCATAGAGGCTGAAGCGTTTCGTTTTGAAAGTCTTGAAAAGGTAAAAAGTTCTGTATGGTTAAAGTCTGTCCGTTCAGATTCCCAATTAGTCCATCTTTTAGAACACCTTGTCTTACGGTAATCGTAAGCAAATAGGAATTCATTGGCCAGACGATTTCCATGGTAAACAGCTGGACTAATAGGAAAACTTTTTTTAAAAATACAGGGAATTCTTTTAATGGCTAATACTTGGTGGTGAAAAAACTCAATGGTGAAAAAATTAAGGTTGTACATTTAGGAAAGAAAAACAAAATGCACAGGTACAGTATAGGTGGTACCTTGCTCAATAGTAGTAACTGTGAGAGGGATCTTGGAGTCCTAGTAGACAACCATTTAAATATGAGCCAACAGTGTGCAGCTGCTGCCAAAAAATGTCAACACAATTCTAGGCTGCATCAACAGGGGGATAGACTCAAGACCACGTGAAGTGTTAATACCACTTTATAAGGCCTTGGTAAAGCCACACTTGGAATACAGCATCCAGTTTTGATCGCCACAAGGTAAAAAAGATATTGAGACTCTAGAAAGAGTGCAGAGAAGAGCAACAAAGATGATTAGGGGACTGGAGGCTAAAACATATGAAGAACGATTGCAGGAATTGGATATGTCTAGTTTAATGGAAAGAAGGACTGGGGGTGACATGATAGCAGTGTTCTGATATTGCAGGAGATGCCACAAAGAAGAGAGTCAAGCTATTCTCCAAAGCACCTGAGGGCAGGACAAGAAGCAATGGGTGGGAACTAATCAAAGAAAGAAGCAACCTGGAACTAAGGAGAAATTTCTTGACAGTGAGAACAATTGATCAGTGGAACAGCTTGCCACCAGAAGTTGTGAATGCTCCAACACTGGAAGTTTTTAAGAAGATGTTGGATAGCCATTTGTCTGAAGTGGTGTAGGGTTTCCTGCCTAAGCAGGGGGTTGGACTAGAAGACCTCCAAGGTCCCTTCCAACTCTGTTATTCTATTATATTCTATTCTATTCTATAACTGCTGGAGGGAAAGATTCAGAAATCTTTGCAACTTCTCATGCAACGGTTTGTTTCAGCTGATAAACAGTGGTAGAATTGTGTAACATCAGCTCTACCTCCATGTAAAAGGACGATCGTGATTTTCCCAAACTTTAGCAATATTCGCCTCCCTTTGGCAATTTAAACTCCCCGGAACTTGGTTAGTGCGTTTATTCGCAAGGTGAATAAAAGAAACGGAAAAAACCAAGTCGCAAGCTCCAGAAATCTTATTAATTTCTCCCCCGGAGGTGGGGGTTAGGAACCTGGTGTTATCCGATAATTGCTTTCTTTCAACTGCTCCAAGGACGGGGCTGGGGTCCTTGGACCTTGCTGGGAGGCAATGGAATTGTGTGCATTTGGGGGAAGGGAGGGGGGCATTATTGTTATGAAAAATTATAGATGCAAATGGCAGGGATGCCATCGCCTGACCGAGAAAGCCGAACCGATCCATGGAGCCCCTGGCTGTACATCAGATGCGCCGAGGGCTGCTGCATCCAAGCGGCTGGGAGAATTTAGCATGGAGGACACCCAAAGCGAAGCTGTAAATATTTACAACTTTCCACTTTCCAAATGATACACTTACAGTGATATACCAACATCCCGCTCAATCGTCATTTGCTGTCAAATTATTTAGGGATTCGGTATCCATATTTCATGCTTTCGAGTCCAGGAAAGGCTACACTCTAACTCAGGGCTCTCCAACCTTTGCAACTTTAAGTCTGAAGGACTTCAGCTCCCAGACTTCTCCAGCCAGCAAAGCTGGCTGGAGAATTCTGGGAGCTGAAGTCCTTCAGACTTAAAGTTGCAAAGGTTGGAGAGCCCTGCTCTAACTGGAAGCTTCTTTTGGAAGCATTGGGCCAGGACTGATCTTTTGGGAGTAGATGTACAAAGATGTTTGCGTAAAGTGAGGGCAACTGAGGATGTCATCACCTTTAATGCCCTACAAGGCATAAAGGTAAAGGTTCCCCTCGCACATATGTGCTGGTCGTTCCCGACTCTAGGGGGTGGTGCTCATCTCCGTTTCAAAGCCCAAAAGCCAGTGTTGTCTGAAAACATCTCCGTAGTCCTGTGGCCGGCATGATTCACCGCCGAAGGTGCACAGAACGCTGTTACCTTCCCACTAAAGATGGTTCCTATTTTTCTACTTGCATTTTTTACATGCTTTCCAACCGCTAGGTTGGCAGAAGCTGGGACAAGTCATGGGAGCTCACTCCCTTACATGGCGCTAGGGATACAAACCGCCGAACGGCCGACCTTTCTGATCGACAAGCTCCATGTCTTAGCCACTGAGACACCGCATCCCCCTACAAAGCATAGGGTCAGATTATCTGCAAGACCATCTTTCTCTAAGAACATCTACCCATGCTCCTAGGCCCTAGATCTTTCCCCTAAATATTGCATCTGATGGGTCCTAGGAAGCACACTTTTTTCATGACAACCACTGGCCTATAGACCCCCTGTCCCCTGAAGTTTAGCAGGCCTCCATTCTTTTAGCCTTCTACCAGGCTTTGGAGGCTCACTTGAGTTTTTCCCCAAGCGTTGGGAGATGCTTAGATGATGGCACATTAGAAAGTTGACTTGGTGCCAGGTGTTTGTTGTTTTTAATGTCCTAACCTATTTAGGTTTTATAGTTTTAATATGGTGTGGTTTTAACTTTTGCTTGAGAGCCGCACAGAATTGGCTGGAAGACAGACATCTGTATAAATCTATATAAATAAAAATGTAACAAGAGTTTGTTCAAAACCACTAATCTCTGAAAGTACTGCACCGATCGCTTCCACATTTTCACACAACGTTCCTTTCAAATATGGCACCAATGATATATATATAGATTGTTTAGATGTCACACCTGTACATGCAATGGAAAAGTAAAAAATTGTAAAAAAGGTAGGTAGATGGATACAGAGAGAGCAGTGGGCCACAGGTATTATGTCATCCTTTATGACATAAAATACTCTGTCCATAAGATTCAAGGAGAAATACAGTAGGTAGGTAGGTGGGCAGCTATAGGGATAGAGAGAGGGAGGGAGAAATGTAGTAGATAAATAGGTAGGTAGGTAGGTAGGTAGGTAGGTAGGTAGGTAGGTAGAGGGAGAGAGAGGGAGAGAGAGAAATACAGTAGGTAGGTAGGTAGGTTGGGGGTTATACAGTGGTTGTGTGTATTTGTTTGGATGTGCAGGTGTAGATCTACACACAGATTGGTTGGCCATTTAACCAGACTGGGCCACAGCAATGCGTGGCCGGGAACAGCTAGTTTTTAAATAAATATAAAAACGAGCAAACAAATGTATGGTGTTTTTCTTCCATTTACAGGGAGATGGATAAGAACCTTTCTTGAAGTATGTCACTTCCTTCCAAGCTCACAGAACCCCAAGAAGGTGCCACACCATCTCTCTTCCCAGGGGAATCTACCTTAACCCACTTCTTTTCCAGAAGACTGGTGAGAGAGATGAGAGATGAGAGAGAGATGATGGGTGGCTGGGTGAGTGGGTGGAGAGGTAGAGATGGTAGATATGTTAGATAGATATTTAGATAGAGGTGATAGAAAGATGATAGGTGATAAATAAAGATAATAGAGATGAGAAGAGAAAAAGATGATGGGTGGGTGGGTGGATGGATGGATGGATGGATGGAGAGATAGAGATGACAGAGAGAGAGGATAGATAGATGACAAAGAGAGAAATGAGAGATAGAGATGATGATAGATGGATGGATGGATGGATGGATGGATGGAGAGATAGAGATGACAAAGAGACTAGATAGATGAGAGAGAGAGATGAGAGATGAGAGAGATGATGGATGGATGGATGGATAGAGAAATAGAGATGACAGAGAGAGAGAATAGATAGATGACAGAGAGTGAGAGATGAGAGAGAGATGATGGATGGAGAGATAGAGTTGATAGAGACAATAGATTGATGGTATATAGAGATAGATAGATAGATAGATAGATAGATAGATAGATAGATAGATAGATAGATAGATAGATAGATAGATAGATAGATAGATAGATAGATAGAGACAGACAGACAGACAGACAGACAGACAGACAGACAGACAGACAGACAGACAGACAGACACCAAAGTGACCTAAGTGACTTTGTCCTCATCATCTTTTTTGCCCTTACTACGAAGCACAAAATGGTCAAAGGCCGGTTAGCTAAATGTGGTATGGAAACCTAAATTGTACGTTGTGTTTTATTTTCTCATGGGTGCCCAAGTAGTTTCGTGAAATAATGAGTCTTCCTGTTGTGCATGCAGAACGCCTTAAGCAATCCCATGGGTAGCCTGTGTAATTTATATGCCGCCCACTCAACCAGCTTCCTCCTTTCCCACCTCTAGGCCCCGTGTTTATGTATATCAAATAATTAGGCTAATCCCAGTTGGGGGGGGAAATTCTCCTGCATTTTTCTGCCTACCGGTTATGATTAATTTGAGAATGGAATGAGGAGGATTTTGAAGAAAACTTTGGGAACAGAATCAGTGGTGGGATTCAGCCGGTTCACACCACTTCATGAGAACTTCAGTTGTTAACTTTCTGAGCAGTTTGGAAAACTGGTTGTTGGAAGAAATCGTTAGGGCAGAGAACCGGTTGTTAAATTATTTGAATCCCACCAGTGAACCGAATGTACCATTCTTGTGATTGAGTGAGAAGGTAGCCAACCATGTAAATATAGGTAGTCCTTAAATTATGACCACAGTTGACTCCAAAATTTCTGTTGCAAAGAGAGACCCTTGCTAAGCGAGCTTTGCCCCATTGTAGGACCATTGTAGGGCCATAGTTGTTAAATGAATCAGTACAGATGTTAAGTAGTGACACAGTTGTTAAGTGAATCTGGCTTTCCCATTGACTTTCCTTCTGTGTGTGTGTGTGTGTGTGTGTGTGTGTGTGTGTGTGTGTAATTATTTGCCATGTTTTGCTAAGCTTGAATTAATAGCTGCCTTTTGATAAAAACCAGGAGTGAAATCCAGCAGGTTCTGGAGAACCGGTAGCGGAAATTTTGAGTAGTTCAGAGAACCGGCAAATACCACCTCTGGCTGGCCCTAGAGTGGGGAGGGAATGGGGATTTTGCAGTATCCTTCCCCTGCCATGCCCACCAAGCCACACCCACAGAACTGCTAGTAAAAGGTTTTGAATTTCACCAGTGATAAAAACATTTCAAGGTTGTTCAGACACCCCATCCCATGCTTCCCTGCTGAATGAGAGTGATTGGGGCCTCAAACACAGTAACTGTGAGAGGGAGCTTGGAATCTTACTTGATGATCACTTGAATATGAGCCACCCATGTGCAGCAGGAGCCAAAAAAGCCAATGCAATCCTGGATTGTATAAACAAAGGCACAGAATCAATATTATGTGACGTATTAGTACTGCTTTATAAAACCCTAGTAAGACCACATTTTGGTCCCCACTCTACAAAAAAGATGTTGAGACTTTGGAAAAAGTTCTGAGAAGAGCAATTGAGATGATCAAAGGCCTGGAGACTAAAACATATGAAGAATGGCTGCAGGATTTGGGTTTGGCTAGTCTAAAGAAAAGAAGAATTAGGGGTGACAGGATAGTGGTATTCTAGTATTTGAGGAGCTACCACAAAGAAGAGGAGGGTCAAATTATTCTCCAAAGCAACACAGGGCAGGACAAGAAACAACGGTTGGAAACTGATCCAAGAGAGAAGCAACCTGGAATTAAGGAGAAACTTCCTAACAGTGAGGACAATTAACCAGTAGAACAGCTTGTTTCCAGAAACCATCTGTGCTCCATCGCTGGATGTTTTTAAGAAGAGACGGGACAGTTACTCGTCTGAAATGGTATAGATTATCTTGCTTGAGCAGAGGGCTGGAGTAGAAGACCTTCAAGGTCTCTTCCAGCCCTGCTCTGCTCTGCTCTGCTCTACTCCATTCTATTCCATTCCATTTGAAGACGAACATCAGCTTAGAAACACCACTCCATGTTTTTAAGAAGAGTCTGGCCAGTCATTTGTCTGAAAAGGTATACGTTCTCCTGCTTGAACAGCGGGCTGGACTAGAAGACCTCCAAGGTCCTTCCAGCTCATCCATTCTATTAAAAAAACAAGATGTTTCAAGGTGCGTTAGATGCCACTGAAATAAAAGGTGTGTTTTCGCTCTGAGAAAGTCTCTTACCGTCCCTCACCTTTAAACAACAACGACAACAAAAGGCTGCATGAAACTTCCTTTTAACTCCACCTTCGCAAGGTTCAGGAATGGACCCGGCACCTTTGGTCTGAGCTGACCCGATGCTATTGCCCCTTTGGCTGAATACGGAGCCCGTCAGAATTGTTGCAATCTCTCCTTAATGAAGAAAAGTTCCAAGCCAATAGTGATGGTTCAAGCAGGATTAGTCACTGGGGAAAACAATCAGCAGTTGGATGGAGGTTGCCGATACAGGCTCACCTAGTTGGTCAAGCAGTCAAAATTCCTATTTGGCCAAAAGGATTGGCTTCGTAACCTTGCTCGCTCGGGCATAGCTGGCCATGTGTCAGCCGTTTGAGTCTCCTGAACTCGCTCAGCAAGAGGGAAAGGGGAGAGCAGAGTTTTTCACTCCTGGATGGCGGCAGAAAGAAGCGTATGCTACCTCAGTTAGAAAGCAGAGACCCGACAAATTCTATCCCTTGCGTCCTGTCACCCATGGAAGTGACCTATCCATTTGCTGTAGATTTGCATCTGACGTTAGCCAGTGCCAAGAAGAGCAATTTAAAGGCCTGGAGATTAAAACATACGAAGAACAGTTGCAGGATTTGGGTTCGGCTAGTCTAGAGAAAAGAAGGACTAGGGGAGACATGATAGCAGTGAGTGTTATAATATTTGAGGGTCTGCCACAAAGAAGAGGGGTGGGGTCAACCTATTCTCCAAAGCACCACAAGGCAAGGCAAGAAGGAAGGGATGGAAACTAATCAAGGAGAGAAGCAACCTGGAATTAAAGAAAAACTTTCTAACAGTGAGGACAATTAACCGGCGGAACAGCTTGCCTCCAGATGTTGAGGGCGCTCCAACTGTCAGCCTCTATATCGCTTGCTTGCTATCGGCTGCCGTAGTAACAGGGAGGGTGGGGGCTCATGGTATTTGGGAGGGGAATCGTGCTGGTGGAGACATCTCGAAAGAGGGAGTTTTCTTCTCACCATCTTCTGGGCCTGCTGAAGGCTCGTGCTTGGGTTTGGTCAAGGTCAACCATCTCTGCATACCAGCTGGATGAGGCCACCTGAAGATACACCACACATGACACTCTTGGGGGATGGAGATTGGACATTTGGGCCGGGGTAACTGAGGGGAGGGATTTGGGTAAACGTTTGATATGTGCAAGTTTGTGCCTTTTTACCTCAGATCTTGCTTCACTTTCGCTGTTTTCATTTCATATCCAGTAAAAGTACCTTTTCTCTAAAACAATGGCGTTGGGGGTTCCCTTTCTTGGATTTTGAAGGAGGTACACCTGACATTAAGAAATTGGAGGTCTTTAAGAAGAGGCTGGACAGCCACTTAAGCGGAATGATATAGGGACTCCTGCTTGAACAGGGGTTTGGACTAGACCACCCAGAGCCCTTCTAGTTCTATTCTGATTGATTAGCTTCTTGCTCATGGATCAAGTTTGAGATACAGGGGGATCCCTTGTTCAAGCAGAGGGTTGGACTAGAAGACCTCCTAGGTACCTTCCAACTCTGTTATTCTGCATTCTGGGAAGACTCCTCTATTGTAAAGAGAGACCTCTTGGTAATCCTCAGGTGGCTCCACCTGGCCAACTTTTTCATCTTCATGCGCGTTGCGCAGCAGCCTCTATCACTCTACCCATATAGTGGCGCGCCATTGGCCTCTGAAGCTAAGCAGTGTTGGCTACTCAAAAACATCCCCGAAAGGAAGAGGTAGGGGGAGCCGCTTCTACAGACGCATTCATTAAACCAGGGGTGTCCAAACTTGGGAACTTTAAGACTTGTGGACTTCAACTCCCAGAATTCCCCAGTCAGCTATGCTGGCTGGGGAATTCTGGGAGTTGAAGTCCACAAGTCTTAAAGTTCCCAAGTTTGGACACCCCTGCATTAAACCACAGGAATTGCATTTGGCTTCAAAGGGACTTTACTGTTTGAGTTAGAGAAAGCAGCCCCATCGTCTAAGCCAGTGGTTCTTAACCTGGGCGATATTGATTTCGTTTTTCAGGGGGGTGATGGAACAAAAAGGGGCGATGCGGGGGCAAAGGAACGGAAGGGGGGAGATATGGGGGTGATGGAGCGAGAGGTTTTAGGGACACTTTTGAGACTTTTTCCATACAGTGAACCACTGTGTATCTGTCGTACAAAAGCATCCGATTGCTCGCTATTAGTGGATTGAACTGTGTTTTAAAATGTTCCTCCAGCTAGCTTCAGTACAGAACGCCGTACATATGTGAATACGCATCGCTCATCTTCATGCGCGGGGCGGTGTTCATCACTCTACCCATACAGTGTCATGCCATTGGCCTTTTTACAGTGTGCATGAATATATATTTTCCTCGAACCTTAATTTCGTTTCAGAGTTTTCATCCTGAAATTCTTAGTTCCTGCATTGCGGTTTGTTCTTATGCCCCTTTTTATATTTCGTTTTGCGTCTTAAAATTCACTTGTAATTAAATCATTAAATGCTACTGTTTTTTTCGAGCATTTCATTTTCTTGCAATTGAATTTTGTTTTCAGTGGTCCTTGCATTTCAGTGGCATTGCATTAGCTGTAATACATGTATCAGGAAGTTTGGGGGTAATGCGATGGGTGGCCTCAGAATTTTTCACACAGTTGAGATAAGGGAGAAAGACTTGAAATAAATTATTTGCATTGGTATGTCCTGATGACAATTTTAAAGAAAACAAAAAAATCAATTGAAGAATTATTTCCCTGTGTTGTGATTGAAATAAAAAATAAATAAATAATTTAATTTATAACCCGCTCTCTCTCCCCAAAGGGACTCGAGGAGGGGCACAGGGAAATTAAAAGTACATATAAAACCACAAAAAATACAGTATTAAAAAAGAATTAAAGTAAACCCTGCGCTAAAATCCCATGTTAAAACTAAGACAAACCCCTAAAAAACCCTAAAAACAGTTAAGTTATCCCAGGCCGGCCAAGCAGAAAAAGTGTGTTTTTAATTTTTGGCGGAAGGAGCGAAGGTCCGTGGTTGTTCTGATTTCGGGGGGAAGGTCATTCCAGAGGGTTGGGCCCGCCACAGAAAAGGCCCTTCCCCTGGGCGTCACCCACTGGCATAGCCTGGTGGACGGCACCCGGAGAAGTCCCTCTCTGTGGGAGCGGATCGGCCGCAGGGATGTATGGGGCAGGATGGGATCCCGCAGATAGCTAGGTCCCGTGCCATGGAGCGCTTTGAAGATGATGACCAACACCTTGAAGTGCACCCGAAAGATGACAGGCAGCCAATGCAGCTCGCGCAGGAGCGGTGTTACGTGGGAAAATCTAGAAGTTCCCATAACTGCCCGCGATTGAGAGGTGATGTTGGGGGACGGGGGGGTGATGATAACTTCCTCAATGGCTCAAGGGGGGGATTCTTCCAAAAAAGGTTAAAAACCACTGGTCTAAGCAGTTGTAGGGAAGAACTATGCAAGCACCACTCAGCTGCAAAATACCACTTCGGTTCAGTTGCGTACAAGCTTATCGCGGCTTACATAATCTGTGTGCATCTTGTAATATCCCACTTTGAAGTTAAAAAAAATAATTATCTGCCATCATGAAAGGCACAGAAAAGGCACAGAGGCATCCACACACTGAGATGCAGAGGGAAAAAGGGAATAAAAGACGGGCTTTTGTTAGCAAAGTCCATTCATAGGACTCCAGGCGTATTTGCACACCCTTGTAATTGATTCTAGCTGTTTGCAAATTATCCATGCGGGGTTTTTTTAAAGAAAGAAAAGTAGAGTCCATTTCCCTTTTGAAAACACCTAATAAGCTTATTTTAACCTACATAGTCCGCAATTTAAGACCACAATCGAGGCCAAAATTTCTGTTGCTAAGCGAGACAGTTGTTAAGTGAGTTTTGCCCCATTTTACAATCTTTCTTGCCACAGCCGTTAAGGGAATAGAACAGAACAGAACAGAACAGAACAGAACAGAATAGAATATAGAGAAGAGAAGACTGGACTGGACTGGACTGGACTGGACTGGACTGGACTAGCATAGAATAGAATAGAATAGAATAGAATAGAATAGAATAGAATAGAATAGAATAGAGAGAAGACAAGACTGGACTGGACTGGACTGGACTGGACTAGACTAGACTAGACTAGACTAGAAGACTGGACTGGAGTGGACTGGAATAGAATAGAATAGAATAGAATAGAATAGAATAGAATAGAATAGAATAGAGAGAAGACAAGACTGGACTGGACTGGACTGGACTGGACTAGACTAGACTAGACTAGACTAGACTAGACTAGAAGACTGGACTGGAGTGGACTGGAGTGGACTGGAGTGGACTGGAATAGAATAGAATAGAATAGAATAGAATAGAATAGAATAGAATAGAATAGAATAGAATACAGGACTGGACTGGACTGGACTGGACTAGACGACTGGACTGGACTGGACTGGAATAGAATAGAATAGAATAGAATAGAATAGAATAGAATAGAATAGAATAGAATAGAATAGAATAGAATAGAATAGAATAGAATAGAATAGAATAGGTGAATCACTGCAGTTGTTAAGTTAGTAACATGGTCGTTAAGGGAATCTGGCTTCCCCATCAACTTTGCTGGTCAGAAGGTCTCAAAAGATGAGCACAAGACACGGCAAGTGAAGCAAATATGAACCACACACCACACATCTGAATTTTGATTATGTGACCATGGGGATGCTGCAGTGGTTGTAAGTGTGAAAAATGGCCATGTCACTTTTTTCGGTGTCATCGTAACTTTGAACAATCACTAAACAAGTGTTGTAAGTCAAGAAACTCCTCTACTGAAAAAGGTTCAGTTGGCAGTATCCTATTATTCACACCTATAGAACCTCACTGCCAGATAGATTACTGCAGCATGCAGTAATGTTGGGGCCGCCCTTGAAGAGCATTAGAAAGCTTCAACTGGTGCAGAATGCAGCTCCATGAGTGGTGTCAGATACACAGCACATGTAACACCATTGCCACATGACCCATATTGGCTATTGGTGTGTTTCCAGGTAGAATTCAAGCATCCGTTTTTCACCTTTAAAGTCCTACATCGCTTGGGAGCGAGTTCTTGAGGGAACCACCTTCTTCCAAGGGTTCTTCCCATCCAGTGTGATCTAACAGATTGGGCACAATACAGATCCCATCCCAGAGGACAGTCCTTCTCTGCTGGATCCCTTGCCTGGGTGAATTCTTTCTTTCTTTCTTTCTTTCTTTCTTTCTTTCTTTCTTTCTTTCTTTCTTTCTTTCTTCTTCTTCTTCTTTTTCTCCTCCTCCTCCTCCTTTTTCTCCTCCCCTCCTCCTCCTCTTTCTCCTCCTCCTTCCTCCTCCTCCTCCTCCTCCTCCTCCTCCTCCTCCTCCTCCTTCTTCTTCTCCTCCTCCTCCTCCTCCACCTCCTTTTTCTCCTCCCCTCCTCCTCCTCTTTCTCCTCCTCCTTCCTTCTCATCCTTCTTCTCCTCCTCCTCCTCCTTTTCCTCCTCCTCCCCTCCTCCTCTTT
>CM077652.1:33414472-33426972 GCA_039707465.1 Rhabdophis nuchalis
TTCTTAAATCAAACTGTCAGCTGCCACTTTAGGCTGGCTTGTGCTTCGCTGCTATGCAGTGACAGACTGTCATGGCCTTGCTTAGGAAAATGAAACTAAGTGCTGTATCTCCTCAAGAGGTTGCCTCAAGCTGCTGTGGCCTAGAGGTAGAGCTCTTTCCTCACAAGCAGGAGATTGTGAGTTCGATCCTAGGTAGAAGCAGATGTAGGGTCTCCTGCTTGGGCAGGGGGTTGGACTAGATGACCTGTAAGGTCCCTTCCAACTCTGTTAATCTGTTAAAGGTCACCCAGCTGGGGGGAAATACCAAACTATGCTTGGACTGACCCTTATGAAAACATCTTGCCTGAACCTAATTGGTAAAACTGAGGCTGGCAACGAAACACTGAAGGGAGGGGGAAAGTAGAACTTAGGGATTTTGCTGCTCGATACTCAGTTCTGGCTTTGCAATACTGCAATACAATTGATCTCTAATAAAGCTATACCTTTCTCAACAAATGGAGCAAAGCTCATTTCTAATTAGAGGTTTAAGCTGTGGCAGGTCCAACACACTCCAAAAAAGAAGAAACTCTTCTGCCCCGAACAAGGAATTGTTTTTAACAGAAAATGGCCTCTGAAGGGAAGTTAGATCTCCTGGTGTGGGTAGAAGGGAGAGACACCGGTAATTCTCCAAGCTCCCTGCTTATTTAATTATAATATATTAATTAGATGAAAATGATAGTTGCTCCACATGGCAATTAACCTCTGGGCCTGTACTTTTAGGGCCATAAATACTAGTCAAAGGATACTGCAGGATGGCATTTTGTAACTTTTACATTTTCTAGCATTCTGAGAAAGCTGTCGTTGGTCAAGGAAAGATGAATGGTGTAATTAATAGCACCAGTGATATGCCAGAGACCTCGATACATCGGTCTTGATTTTCAGAGAATCACTCCGAGCTCAACTATTAGGAACTTTGCATTTTTGAAAGGGGAAGGAATTGTTCCTTTGTACAATTGAATAATGCATAAATCATTCCCACAGGGCACGGACAATTTGGGTGGGAAATGAGAAGACGTTATGTTGCCTTCTTCTACTTAACTGCTGGCATAATAAAATGTAGAAGACCAGGAAGAAATTCATCTTGTTTCAACTTAAAACAGAGAAGGAGGCAGGGTATTCCAATAGTTATCCCCTTCCTTCGAGGCTGGTTCCAGTTGGCATTAGTTCAAGGGAAGAGATTCAGCCCTAGATCCTTGCACTGCAGACTACCTCAAGGCTCAGTTTCTTCCATTCTTATTTAACATCAACCTGAAGCCATTCATTGTCACAAGATCAAGGATAAGCAGTGTGCTGATGATACTCAGTTATAGATGCAGATTAACAGGAGCTTGTAAGTTATCTAGTCCAACCCCCACCCAAGCAGAAGACCCTATACCAGGGATGTCCAAACTTGGGAACTTTAAGACTTGTGGACTTCAAATCCCAGAATTCCCCAGCCAGCTACGCTGGCTGGGGAATTCTGGGAGTTGAATTCCACAAGTCTTAAAGTTCCCAAGTTTGGACATCCCTGCCCTATACCATTTTTGACAGTCCAGTCTCTTCTTGAAAGCCTCCAGTGATGAAGCTCCCACAACTTCCAAAGTCAACTTCTGTTCCATTGGTTGATTGCTGTCACTGTCAGAAAATTTCTCCTTATTTCCAGGTTGAATCTCTCCTTGGTCATTTCCCATCCATTATTCCTTGTCTGGCCTTCAGATGTTTTGGAGAATAGCTTCACCCCTCCTGTCTGTGGCAGCCCCTCAAATATTGGAAGACTGCTCTCATGTCTCCCCTGGTCCTTCTCTTCACTAAACTAGCCAGGCCCAGTTCCTGCAACTGTTCATTGTATGTTTTAGCCTCTAGTCCCCTCATCATCCTGGTTGCTCTTCTCTGCACTTTTTCTAGAGTTGCAACATCTTTTTTATAATGTGGCGACGAAAACTGGATGCAGTACTCTCGGTGTGGTCTTACTAAGGCTTTGTAGAGTGGTATTAGTACCTTACTTGACTGTTCAAGTAATAACACTGAGGTTCTTCCCCAATGCATGGAGACATTGTGCCGAGAGAGACCATTGTGCCACAGACCACCGGTTGTGAGTCCCTCTGTGTGAAGTGGGGCCTAGGGAGGCAGTTGGGCTTGCTGGTTGTATACCTGGCTCCCCGCTATGTAGCAGCAGCCCTGCCCGAGCTCCTGGAGGTGATCGCTACGGTGGCAGTGGAGACCCCCAGACTTTTAGTCATGGGGGACTTTAATCTGCCATCGTTGGGCGAATCATCCGAGGTAGCTCGGGAGTTCATGGCTTCCATGACGGCCATGGACCTGACCCAACTAATTCAAGGCCCCACTCACGAGGGTGGACATACGCCGGATCTCATCTTTGTCTCAGGCCAATGGAAGAGTGATCTGGGTATAGGGGATATAGTCATCACGCCCTTGTCATGGTCAGACCACTCACTTCTCCGGCTCGACTTTCCGACCGCTGCTCCCCTCCGCGGGGAGGCGGAACCAGAGTCTCCAATCTGGTACCGCCCCAGACGCCTGATGGACCCGGATGGGTTCCAGACAGCTCTTGGGCCATTTCCTGTACCCCTGACCCGTGCCCCGATGGAGGACCTCACGGCCGCATGGAATAGTGCGGCCGTGGGAGCCTTGGATCGGGTCGCGCCCTTGCGGCCTCTCTTGCAGCGGCGAACCACCCTGGCTCCTTGGTTTACCGAGGAGCTGCGGGTGATGAAATGCCACAAGAGATGCCTAGAGAGAAGATGGAGGTCTTCCCGATCTGAATCTGACCGGACACAGGTAAGAGCCCATTTACGGACATACATTGTGGCGCTGAGAGTGGCCAAACGCCATCATTGTGCTACTCTCATAGCATCCGCAGAAAACCGCCCTGCCGCCCTGTTTAGGGTGACCCGCTCCCTGCTTCAACAAAGGGTGTGGGAAGCCCCGCTACAGGGTAGAGCAGAGGAATTTGTGATTTTTCTGCAGGAGAAAACCGCTCAGATACAGAACGGGCTACCCTCCATTGATGGCCCAGTGAGATGCCACGGGACAGATCTTGTTTGGGAGGAGTTTGACTCCGTTACTTCCGAAGATATGGACAGGTTACGTGGGCGACTGCGAGCCACCACATGTTTATTGGACCCGTGTCCCTCCTGGCTTGTACTGGCATCCTGGGAGGTGACACGAGGCTGGCTCCAAGAGGTTGTCAACGCATCCTTAAGTGAGGGTTCCTTGCCTGCTTCCCTAAAAGAAGCTATGGTGAGGCCCCTCCTTAAGAAGCCCTCTTTGGATCCAGCTCTTTTAAACAACTACCGTGCAGTCTCCAACCTTCCCTTTTTGGCGAAGGTTGTTGAGAGTGTGGTGGCACAACAGTTTCCCCGTCATCTGGAGGAAGTTGACTATCTAGATCCGCGCCAGTCCGGCTTTCGGCCCGGGCATAGCACCGAGACGGCATTGGTCGCGTTGGTTGATGATCTCTGGAGGGCCAGAGATGGGGGTTGTTCCTCCATCTTGGTCCTATTAGACCTCTCGGCGGCTTTCGATACTATCGACCATGGTATCCTATTGCATCGGCTGGGGGGGTTGGGGGTGGGAGGCACCGTTTTATGGTGGTTCTCCTCCTACCTCTCTGGCCGATCGCAATTTGTGTTGGCAGGGGGGCAGAGGTCGACCTCGAGACCACTCACATGTGGGGTGCCTCAGGGGTCGGTCCTCTCGCCTCTCCTGTTTAACACATACATGAAGCCACTGGGTGAGATCATCCGTGGTTTCAGGGTAGAGTACCATCTATACGCTGATGACACTCAGTTGTATATATCTACCCCAAACCACCCCAACGATGCCGTAGCGGTGATGTGCCAGTGCCTGGAAGCCGTGCGGATCTGGATGGGAAGTAACAGACTCAGGCTCAACCCGACCAAGACCGAGTGGCTGTGGTTTCCGGCTGCCCGATTCAACCAGCTCACTCCATCGCTGGCCATAGGGGGCGAACATCTTGCCCCTGTGGATGGGGCGCGCAATTTGGGTGTCCTCCTGGATGCCCGGCTGTCCATGGAAGATCAAGTGACAGCCGTGGCCAGGAGGGTGTTTTACCAGGTTCGCCTGGTTCACCTGGTTCCTATTGGATCGGGACGCCCTTCGCACAGTCACTCATGCGCTCGTGACATCCCGACTGGACTATTGTAACTCTCTCTACATGGGGCTCCCCTTGAGGTGCACCCGAAGGCTTCAGCTAGTCCAGAACGCAGCCGCGCGAGCAATTATGGGAACCGCCAGGTTCACCCATGTAACACCGCTCTTGCGCGAGCTGCACTGGCTACCTGTCGTCTTTCGGGTGCGCTTCAAGGTGTTAATTATCATCTTTAAAGCGCTCCATGGCTCGGGACGTAGCTACCTGCGGGATCGGATCCTGCCTCATACATCCTCACGGCCGATTCGCTCCCACAGAGAGGGACTTCTCCGGGTGCCGTCCACTAGACATTGTCAGCGGGCGACACCCAGGGGAAGGGCTATCTCTGTGGCGGGCCCGGCCCTCTGGAACGACCTTCCCCCCGATATTAGGATGACCACGGACCTCCGCTCCTTCCGTCTTAAATTAAAAACTCATTTTTTCTGTCTGGCCGGCCTAGGATAGTCTCTCTGTCTTTGGGGTTTTACTGGGTAGTTTTAGTATAGTTCAGTTTTAATGGGAAATTTTAGCGCAGGTTAGGTTTAATTTGTTTTTAAGAAATGTTTGTATGTATTTATTTTTTTTATTCTACCTGTGCACCGCCCCAAGTCCCCAGGGGGAGAGGGAGCGGTTTATAAGTATTAAATTATTATTATTATTATTATTATTGTGGAGAGAAGAAAAGGTTTCAACTCATATTAGCAAAACCTAGTTGTGGGTTTAGGGATTCCCAGATCTGGATATATTCCATCCTTATCTCTGGATGGAACAGTACTCCACCAGACAGATTTGATCTGTCATTTGGGATTCTTCCTGGGCTCATAGTTGGAGGACCTTGTCACAAATCCAACCTGTGTACCAATTGCTGTTGTTTCTGGATTGGTGGGGGGAGGGCTCCACTCATGGTCATTCTAAGTTGGGCTGCTGCAATGTGCAGTAGGCTGTTCTTGAAAAGCATTTGAAATCTACAACTGATCCAGAATGCAGTGGCATAGCAGTTTTGGGTGTAGCACAGTCCAGATACGTAACACTGCATGAGCTGCATTGGAATCCAAGTGTGGTTCTGGATATATTTCAAGAAGCTGATTGTCCTCTCTTTGAGACCCTGTGTTGCAGCAAGTCAGGTACTTGCAGGATCACCTGACTCCAAATGTTTCTGTCCATCCCAAGAGATCTGCGGTGGATTCTTGCTGTGAGACAGAGTCCAGGAGGCAGGCCCGCTTTCCCAAAACACTTGATCTTTGGAATGCTCTCTCCTGTTGGCCTTGTGGAATAGAAACAAATGGAAAGAGGGTAAGGTAGATGCAAATGCTCTTATCCAGGTATCAAGAGGTGAAACATTGACTCTAGAACCCATAGGTAAGGTTCAGAACTGATAGGCACCTTTCTAATTCACTGGAGAGTATAAGGAGGGGGAAGGAGACAAGGAAGAGGAGAAGAAGGAGAAGAGGGGGAGACAAGGAGGAGGAGAGAGAGGAGGAGGAGGAGATGAGACGAAGGAGAAAAGAAGGAAGAGATAGGAGAGAAGAGAGGGGAAGAGGAGGAGAAGGAAGAGGAGACAAAGGAGGAGACGAGAGACAAGGAAGGGGAAACAAGGAGGAGAGAGAGAGGAGGAGGAGGAGATGAGAAGAAGGAGAAAAGAAGGAAGAGATAGGAGAGAAGAGAAGGGAAGAGGAGGAGAAGGAAGAGGGGATAAGAAGGAGGAGAAGAGAGACAAGGAAGGGGAAACAAGGAGGAGAGAGAGAGGAGGAGGAGACAAGAAGGAGGAGAAAAGAAGAAGAGAGAGAAGAGAGGGAGAAGAAAAGGAGAAAGAAGAGGAGACGAAAAAGGAGGGGGAGACAAGGAGGAGGGGGAGGAGAGAGAGGAGGAGGAGACAAGAAGAAGGAGAAAAAAAGAAGAGGGAGAAGAGAGGGGGAGGAGAAGGAAGAGGAGACAAGAAAGAGGCAACAAGGAAAAGACAAGTTGGAGGTGAAGGAGGAGAAAAGAGATGAGGAGGGGAAGTCAAGAAGGAGAAGACACACAGGAGGAAAGTCAGTAAGAGGAGGAGGAGGAAGAGGAGGAGGAGGAGAGGAGGAGGAGGAGAGGAGGAGGAGGAGGAGGAGATACAGCACTATCAGACTTACAGGTTTTTACTTGTTCTAGCCCATCTCCATAAATATAATTTTAGCCTTCCTGCAAAGCTGATTTCTTGGCCTGGTCTACCCATAGCTTGCTGGCCTGTTTCCCCCTCAGGCAATGGGGTCAGGAAGTTATTGGAGACTGGTATATGTGTTTGTTACGTGCTATGAGTCTTATTTTTTACTTTTAATTATGTGTTGCCTTCTGGCTTTTATGCCGCGTTATTTTATGCATAGTTTTTGTTGGGTGTCCAGAGTTATTGGGTTAAGATGGGCAGCCCTATAAATTCCTTAAATAAATCAATACATTCCAGGGAAATTGCAATCAGGAAGAAACCTTTGCAAAGGACCTTTTACTGCTGCAGGACATTTTTGCTGATAACTAAACAAAAACAGTAAACCAAAATTAGATGCACTGACTCGGTGGTAGTTTTTCCCCCCCAAAAGTAATTATCCTTAATCCCTTAAATAAAACTAGATTTTTAATATATATATATATTTTTAAAAATTGCATCAATCCATCTGAGTGGAATTTATTCCCTGCCTGCTTCTGGGTATTCCCTGCAATCCAAAAGTATTGCAAAACTCAAAAGTACTCAAAAGTCAATAAGGACACTAGACAGAGTACAGAAAAAACCAGTGTTGGGAGAAACAGGTGAAAACAACCCCCTGGACATAAATTGGATCTGCAAATCTAAAAACAAGCTGGGATTTGGAAGTAAAAAAGAACAAAGATTTCTAGCCCCTGAATTCGGCAGTGATCACCTGATCCGGAGAGACCGCAGCCATCATAAATAGATACATGCCAGTTGCCACGCTATGGAACTTTGATCATGTGACCATGGGCATGCGGTAATGGTCATGTGAAAAATAGTCATGTTACTTTTTTCAGCACCGTTGTAACTTCAAATGTTTGCTAAGCAAATGGTTCTAAATTGAGGACTACCTATTGCCAGGTTTCCAAAAAAAATGCCCTAATTGATTCATGAGCCCCAAGCCAAATTTCAAAAGAAAACTAGCTATTTATTAGGAGCACCATTTTGGCAAGACCTTATTGCAGTCAGATCTGAGTCTTATTTGAATTATAGTTCCTTCCTTCCCCTCAGTCTGTGTCATAAATCACATTCCCCAATGAGGTGCACCCCTCCCATGTCTGCGGTGGTAATCTGAGATCCAACTCTAGCCGGAAGTATGCGTGGAATGTGCTCCCCCTCCTTTCCTCACCATGGACTCCAAGATCCCTCGGAAAGTTGCTGTTATTGAGACAGGTTCCATTAATTCTATACCTTGTAAGTTTAGTTTTTCTTGCCTAAATGTAAAATCTTACTTTTCTCACCCTTGAATTTCATTTTGCTGGCTAGGATTCAGATTACCCAGATCACTGCTTTTATTGCTTTTACAGATAACAGATTAACAGAGTTGGGGAAGGGACTTTGTAGGTTATCTAGTCCAGCCTCCTGGCGAAACAGGAAACCCTACACCATTTCTGACCGATGGCAGTTCAATTTCTTCTTGAAAGCTTCCAGTGATGAAGCTCCCACAACTTCCGAAGACAACTTCTGTTCCGTGGGTTGGTTGTTCTCACTGTCAGAAACTTCCGCCTTATTTCTAGATTGAATCTCTCTTTGTTCAGTTTCCATCCATTATTCCTTGTCCGGCCTTTGGGTGCCTTTGAAAATAGCTTTATCCCCTCCCCTCTGACCCCCTCAAATAATAATAATAATAATAATAATAATAATAATAATAATAATAATAATAATAATAATAATAATAATAATAATAATAATAATAATAATAATAACAACAACAACAACAACAACAACAACAACAACAATAATAATAATAATAATTTAATTTATAACCCGCTCTCTCTCCCCAAGGGGACTCGAGGCGGGGCACAGGGAAATTAAAAATACATATAAAAACCACAAACAATACAGTATTAAAAAAAGAATTAAACTAAAACCCTGCGCTAAGACAAACCCCTTTAAAAAAACCCTAAAAACAGTTAAGTTATCCCAGGCCGGCCAAGCAGAAGAAATGTGTTTTTAATTTTTGACGGAAGGAGCGAAGGTCCGTGGTTGTTCTGATTTCGGGGGGAAGGTCGTTCCAGAGGGTCGGGCCCGCCACAGAGAAGGCCCTTTCCCTGGGCGTCGCCCGCTGGCATAGCATGGTGGACGGCACCCGGAGAAGTCCCTCTCTGTGGGAGCGGATCGGCCGCAGGGATGTATGGGGCAGGATGCGATCCCGCAGATAGCTAGGTCCCGTGCCAAATATTGGAAGACTGTTATCATGTCTCCCCTGGTCCTTCTCTTCACTAGACTAGTCGTACCAAGTACTTGCAACCGTTCACCATATGTTTTAGCCTCCAGTCCCCTAATCATCTTGGTTGCTCTCTGCTGTCTGCTAATAATCCTCACTTCCATTCTTAATTTTTATTTTTCTAACACTATCACTGGTTCTTAGTTTCTTACAAAGAGAAGAACTCACAACTGGAGTGCTAACCTAGCTGCCTATTAGCTTTTTTTTTCTGTTGAAAATAATTAAATGGGTTTCCTTTTTGGGAGGTGGGCCTGAGCGCTTTGGATTAGGGAAAAATCTACTTGACACTGTTTAAACACATATTTACTGCATGCCTGACTAAGAATCCTGTGATTTCTTTGGCTTAATGAGGGGAAAAAATGTGCTGATATATTGCAAATCTAATTAAATTATGAACTAAAAAGGTACACTTGTGTTTTGCCTTGGTATCACACAAGGTTAGGTCTTGTAAATTAGATAAAACTCCATTAATAATCAAGCAAAATACGGTCATCTGCATTATACTTTGCGTTCCTTCCATTCCTATTATCATAATTTTACACTTCTGGTGCTTCACAATTGAGCAATGATTACTTTGCTAAACACTTAACATGAGTTTTGATAAAAAACCAGCTCTCTGAGGAATTGAAGGGGGGAAAAGTCATTTCCATTCAGCAAAGAGGGGGGGAAAGAATATTTTTTCCACATTAGGCTGCGTAAGGTATTATGAACTCAATTATCGCTGTAGGAAGGCACGTATAATAAAGTAACAACAATTAAACAAGAGCCAAATTAAAGAGGCACGATTGATAAAAATGCCTTTCTATAAGAAACATGAGCACTTCTAAACTGCTAAGAAAAAGAGAGAGAAAAACAGAGGGAGAATAACATTACAGAATCTCTTTACAAAGAAGAGATTTAATTCTTCTTATCTCGTGCTAATAGTAACCCTCAGGAGATATTAATGTGATGAACTAAAGGCCTCGATTTGGAGTGATCAGACTGGCCTATTTCAAACCCTTGTCAGTTTTAGGTAAAGGTAAAGGTTCCCCTTGCATATATAGTCATTCCTGACTCTAGGGGGCAGTGCTCATCTCTGTTTCAAAGCCGAAGAGCCAGCGCAGACTGAAGACGTCTCCGTGGTCATGTGGCTGGCATGACTGAATGCTGAAGGCGCATGGAATGCTGTTCCCTTCCCACCAAAGGTGGTCCCTATTTTTCTACTTGCATTTTATACGTGCTTTCGAACTGCTAGGTTGGCAGAAGCTGGAAGAAGTCACGGGAGCTCACTCTGTTATGCGACGGTAGGGATTTGAACCGCTGAACTTCCGACTTTTCTGATCAACAAGCTCAGCAGCCACTGAGCTACTGTGTCCCTTAAGCTGCCATGCCAGTTTTACAGATTTCCATATTTATTTATTTATTTTATTCATTCGATTTGTTAACCGCACCAATCTCCGTCGAGACGGACTCTGGGCGGTGCACAGGACATTAAAATTTACAATAAATAACAATATATATATTTCTTTAAAAAGAAATTAAATAGAAAACCTGTGCTAAAATCCCATTAAAAACCTATCTAACTTGGCTGAGGCTCTATTGTTCTAAAATTCAAGTTCTACGCCAGTCCAGCTTGCTGGAAAAGAAGTGTCTTAAGTTATATTATAAATCCTGCCCAGTTTCTGCACAAATCTGATATTATTTCTCAAAAAAAAAGCTGTGTTTTTAAACATATGCTCCTATTTTCTCTCCTAACTTTACATTTATGCGTTGACTCTGTGCTCAGCTATACAAGCCTGTTTTCCTTTCAGCTGGTTATTTTTGTATTTTGCCCATTTACATTTGCAGCAAAGAATGTGAGTTCGCTGCATTCTAATACATCCATTGTTTATTATTGTTTTTTCATACCGATCTAATCTGCTCATTACAAAGTTCTATGGAGAAATTAATCCCCTAAGTGTAAACAAAATTAGACTGCTTTCAAATAATGAACAAATAAGTACCATGAATGCAAGCTATCGGCCACTAAATTCTGGAAACCGTTGTATGGGCAATTTGGAGCAGCTACATTTTTTACAATTTCAGCACAATTCTGTTCAATTCAGCATTGATTCCTTCTCCATCGGCAGGGGACACTCATGAAGTCTGACATTAATTAATGAAATAATCACAACAACAGCAATCTAGGACTGCATCACAATGTGTTGTGTGGTGCATGTCATGCTTCAGTGACTGCATTAGCAAAGTATCAAAATCCTGATTAAAAAAAGAGGTAAAAGTAAATGTTTCCCCTGTCCAGTTGTGTCCAGCACTAGGGGGAAATACTCATCTTCATTTCTTAGCCAAGGGAAGAAGACACTTCCATGGACATGTGGCCAGTATAATTATACACCAAGGTGCACAGAATGTGTTACTTTTTCATTGAAGTGGTGCCTATTTATCTACCTTCATTTATTTTATTTTATTTTATTTTTCGAATTTATACCCCACCCTTCTCCATTGTTAGGACCCAGGGTCCCATACAGTGGTGGGTTTCTGCAGGCTCGTACCTACTCGCGAGAGCCGGTTGGTGAAATTTAGAGAACCGGTGAGAGGGGGTTCCACCAGCGTACCTGGAAGTAAATCTGGCCCGCCGCTGCCAGTGACCCAACGGAAAGGAAAGGAAAGGAAAGGAAAGGAAGAAAGAAAGAAAGAAAGAAAGAAAGAAAGAAAGAAAGAAAGAAAGAAAGAAAGAAAGAAAGAAAGAAAGAAAGAAAGAAAGAAAGAAAGAAAGAAAGAATTTATCATCACAATTGAGTCCAAAATTTTGGTTGCTAAGCAAGAGCGTTGTTAAATGAGTTTCACCACATTTTAAAAGGTGGCCATTCCCACCCTGTCACATGACTGCCAAGCCACGCCCACAAAATAGGCCACACCTACAGAGTAGGTTCTTAAAAATTTGAAACCCACCACTGGTCCCATGCTTTCTAACTGGTAGGTGGGCAGGAGCTGGGACAATTGCAAAAGGCAGCTTTACTGGGAACAGTTTACAATATTGTTACAATATTTGTAATATTATTAAGCAATAACGTACCTATCTGAGGTTTTTTTTGGAAAGGACTCGATGGAGTCCTTCTTCAGCTTCTTGGATGAGAAACAAAATGTTCTTCAAGTCAAAAGCACTTTATGATTGGTTAGAAAAGAGGTACAAATAGAAAGAGAAAGGAAGAAAGTATACAATAAATAACAGGCGACACCTTATTGAATTAGGAGGGGTGATAGGAAACTATTAAAATGCAAGCATACAAGTTAAACAATGATACAAGTGGAATTATTATTAGAAATAAAATGTACTATAAAATTATTTCGATGAAAATATAAAGTTGCGATTGCTGAAATGCCACCCTGAGAACCCATCAGAGAAAATCAATCCTTCACTCTCTCTTCTTCCTCACCCAACATTGAAGCATGTGGTCACCTTTCCTGTTCAGGACTTAAGCCATGTGGTCCTGTCCACCATTAAACCATCTTTCCAAGCAGCGTCCATGTCTCCAGTGTCTTTTTCCCCACTTGGAACTGAACCCAGAAGGACATTTCTTCCAACCCTTCCTTCCTTCCTTCCTTCCTTCCTTCCTTCCTTCCTTCCTTCCTTCCTTCCTTTCTTTCTTTCTTTCTTTCTTTCTTTCTTTCTTTCTTTCTTTCTTTCTTTCTGCCATGTGGTCCTGTCCACCATTAAACCATCTTTCCAAGCAGCCTCCATGTCTCCAGTGTCTTTTTCCCCACTTGGAACTGAACCCAGAAGGACATTTCTTCCAACACTTCCTTCCTTCCTTCCTTCCTTCCTTCCTTCCTTCTTTCTTTCTTTCTTTCTTTCTTTCTTTCTTTCTTTCTTTCTTTCTGCCATGTGGTCCTGT